>VUQI01000440.1:0-14185 GCA_015106735.1 Paratilapia polleni | reverse complement strand
TTGTACAGTTCTGTATACTATTGGAGTGCAGCATCTCTCAGTAACATCCAATAGGAAGAGGACTGAGCAGCGCTTTTAAAGACACAGCTGCACTATTGAGAATAAACCCATATGCACTACTGTTTGTGTGACAGGTGTAACACCTACATTATTCTTCTGTATTTGAAATTGTGCTTCTGACACATTGCGGTATTCATATAATCAAAGATTGGGTCTATTCATATATTTAAAGAAAACGGGCCTTTGCAGAAAAGAAAGTTCAATAAGGAATAAAGTCAAGTTAAGTTAGAATCTCCATTCTCTCTAACAAGACATATATGAGAAGTTATAAACTTCTTTCAGTTAGAAATCTCTTTTTATAAATTAAAAATAAAACTGTTTCCACCTTCATAACACCAATGCACACAGCGCAGTTTCTGTTCGGATTAGACTTCTGCCCAGTTTCGATTTTTCGGGCAGCGGAGGGAGGAGGCGTTGCTAAATGTTTAAAATTCCTTAGGGGACTTAACAGCATTAAATGTACACAGGAACAGAGGTCTCATCACATACGTATGGATATGAGGCTGATAAAGAAAATACTAAGCTGTCCTGTTTTTACAATTTAACCACGATCATTAGACGATAATCAAACATGACAGTATGCCATTTAAATATGAAATCTGAAAATAAACATTCACATGTGTTATTATTTCTTTATGGTACTTAGACTTTTTTATACTAAATTCAAACCATGCACGAAAGCTACATAGGGATTTAAAAAAATCATCAGAATTGCTCTTGAACAACAATAATTTCTGTTTACAAGTTACAAAGAAATACAATAATGAACGAAACCATGTTAACCAAATCCTTACTGTTTCCTCCTCACCTGCTGGCTCTCAAAGGTCCAGGTGCTGTCGGGTAAAGACGCATCCAGGACACTGATCACCTCCTTAAAGTCTGTGGTGCTGCTGGGTTTAATCAAAGTGAAATCACTGTACTCTGACATTGGAGACATACAGGACCTGAAGGACTGACTCTGAGACAACATGTCTCCTCCCAGGACCTCCACGTACTTTATAGGTCCATCAGTGTTGAGTTGAATCTGCAGGTTTCTGTTGGGGTTCTTGTAATCATCAGAGTCGGTCCGTCTCATGCAGCAAGTACCGCTGCTTCTGCTGTTCCTGATGCATTTGGCCGCTAAGATGAGAAAAGTCACCAGAGACAGCACGGACACCGAGGCCAGAGAGAGAATCAGATAAAGGGTGATTCTCCCAGTTTTCTTGCTGGGCTCGGCCGCTTTATGTCGGAGGTCTAAGATGGGTTCATGGAGACCGTCCTCCAGAAGGATGGACACCGTGACTGTGGACGACTGTATCGGTTCTCCGTCGTCCTTGATCTCTATAAGCAGCCTCTGAGAGGAGTCGTCCTGCTCGGACACAGCGCGTTTAGTCCTCACCTCCCCTGTGTACAGATTGACAGTGAACAGAGAGGCGTCTGTGGCCTCCGCCAGTCTGTAGGAGATCCAGGCGTTATGGCCCGAGTCAGCGTCCACCGCCGTCACCTTGGTAACCAGGTGACCCGCTTTAGCGGAGCGGGGCATCCTCTGATGAGAGAGGGAGCCCAGGGCAGCGGAGGAGGGGTAAATAACAGCGGGGGCATTGTCGTTCTGGTCCAGGATAAAAACATGGACAGTGACGTTGCTGCTGAGAGACGGAGAGCCCTGATCCTTTGCCTGAACCTGAATCTGAAACACCTTCAGTTTCTCATAGTCAAACGAGTGCATGCTGTAGATGCTGCCGTTATCTGAGTTAATGTAAACATAAGATGAGACAGAAACGTCCTGCACTTTAGAGTCCAGAATAGAGTAAGAGATCTTTGCGTTTTCACCCGCATCAGGATCAGTTGCTGATACTGAGCACAAAATTTTCCCAGGAGGATTGTTTTCTTTTACATAAACGAGATAAGAGGGCTGGGAGAAAACTGGTGGGTTGTCATTTACATCTGACAATTCAACAAATATAATTTTTTCACTTGTTAATGTGGGTTTTCCTAAGTCAGAAGCACTTATTTTCACTTTATATTGGGCGTTTTTTTCACGGTCAAGTGGCCCATTTGTCTGCAATGAATAATGGTTAGAAACCGAAGGGTTTAATTTAAAGGGGGATTTTGGGGATATGCTCAACATAACTTTGCCATTGTCGCCAGAATCTGGGTCTTTTGCGCTTATTAACGCAATAACTGTCCCGACTGCAGAGTCTTCTGGAACAGGTGTTGATAGTGATGTAACAATTATTTCAGGAGCATTGTCGTTAATATCAATAATTTTAATTTCGACGCCACAGTGCCCATCCATCTGAGGATTTCCTTTGTCTTTTGCAGTAATATCAAATCTATGTAAATAGTTTGTTTCATGGTCTAAAATTCCTTTTACAACAATAGCTCCAGAGGAAGGTTCAATGGCAAATAACGATAGAATCAGATCCGTGGTTTGCTCTGCAAAAAAATATTCAATTTCCCCATTTAGTCCTTCGTCTGCATCTGTAGCCTTAACATGCAGTATTTCAGTTCCGGGTGTTGCCTTTTCACTGACATTGGCCTCATACACCTGTCTTTCAAATTGAGGCGCATTATCGTTATTGTCAAGTATTATAACTGTAATTTCAGATGTCCCTGAGCGCACCGGATCTCCACCGTCTACAGCGGTGAGGATAAGGTTATGTATAGGCAGCTTTTCTCGGTCAAGAGGTTTTTCAAGGACCAGTTCAGGGATTCTCCTTCCGTCCTTGTGATTTTTGACAGTCAGTTTGAAATTGTCATTTTTGCTTAGCATATAAGAACGTACAGAATTAACGCCGACATCAGGATCCTGTGCACTTTCTAAAGGAAATCGCGCACCTGGATTTACCAGCTCTGCAATGTTCACCACTTTTTCTTTAGTGAAAAAACTAGGAGCATTATCATTGGTGTCCTGTATTTCAATTTCGACTCTATGCAGCTGTAGGGGGTTATCTATAACTAGTTCCAAAGGCAATAAACATGACGGTCTTTGCCCACACATGTCCTCCCTATCTATCCTATTAGTCACCACCAGTTCTCCCTTCCCCAAGTCCACACTAAAATACTGCTTACCAGCTTCCGAAGTGATACGCAATTTACGCCGATTCAGTTCCGACACAACCAAACCCAAATCTTTGGCTATATTTCCTACCACAGAGCCCCGTTTCAGTTCCTCTGGGATGCTGTAGCGAGTCTGTCCGTCTATTGTAGTCCACAAAAGGAAGAAATGATGCCACCATAAAAACACCTGCCATGTCGGTAATCTGTTCCACATTATTCCACGTTCAGTATATCCCATATCTTTTCACTCCAATCCCAACTTTTCAACCGATTAAGTATGGAAGGTTTATAATCCAATGTAGATGCGTCCTCAAATATAACAGTGAAAATCATGCTTTGTGTCTGCATATGCATCCCTCCCCCTCCAGTGCAGAACATTGTAACGGTTAAGAGGGTGATGCTACTCGGTGAGACGGAGTAGATCTCTTTGTACAGCTCTGGATTTCATTGGTGGAAACAGTATATCTTTTTCCACCAATCACGGCATCACTGAACATCTCCAAAGCAGTGACGCAAAAGCAACAGCCACAGAAAAACTATCCAAGATACCATTATTAAATGTCCTATCATATATCATTAGTTACTACACACGAAAGCGTCTATCCATCATCTGCAACAGCTTTTAAAATGCCTTTTTGTAGACTATATATATATATATAAATCTTAAGACTGTATAATACAATAATTATTAATAATAGCTGTAGATAACAGATGACTAAGTACAGTGTCTTCTAAGCTACTCAGTGAATGATCACTGCAAGATTACTTATATAATGATTTGCATTAATTCATATATCCTCCCGCATGTATATAATGATTTGTGTTAATCATCTTGCCTGTATGTACCTGCCTGCATGCACATGCCTTTGTGGCAGACAAGGCTCTTCGTTGCCTTCCTGTGGCCAGAGGAAGCCAGTGCAGCCTACAGAGTATTACTCTCACGCCTCAGAGAAATAATTCTGACGGCAGCCAACGTAAAATACCCGTATGGAGGTCTGTAGAGCAAATGAAAGGGGAGGGGGAGTGCTGATGGCGTAGGAAGTCTGTTTCTCTCTAGCTCTCTATACACACATACACAGCCCTCTCCTCTCCCTCTCACAAACACTGATAGACAGCGAGCACTGTGTGCACTCATTTCGCTGACATATTAAGCATATTTTACGACAGATCACTTCATGCTACACTTATGTGCTTCATAGATAATTTTATTATAAAACCCACGCAAAATAATTATGCACTATTAATTTACTGAGAACAGACATTAAGCGCATAAATAATAAATATAACCATAAATATTAAATATTGTTCAAAGCGCCTATATTACTTTACAGTAATGGTATGTCAATCCATTTAAAACACCTACAAAATGATATGAAAAGAAATAATAATAATAATGATAATAATAATAATCTACTATTTGGAATAGTCATATTCTTTAAAAAGAGGTGGGCGACAGAGGGAGATGTGGAGAGTCAGTGTGAAAGACAAGGGAGAGGGAGGGGGAGAGCAGTGGAGCTACTTTCAGCACCACCAGTGTGGACAGCGCCACACAGGCGGCCAACTGCTGCTGCTGCATGCTGCTGAAGAGGCAGCCAGCCTAATAGGCTCTCACTGAAGACAGCCTGGAAAATAAAACCTCAGTCTTCTCGCTATTTTTTATTATTTTTTTTTTTTTTACAACAGTACACAACAATAAACACTAGTAGACTGTACCAGAAGCATAACTCCTTATGTTTTACAGCTGTAAACACACACATGTAGATAATGGTTGATACAAAAGTAAAATAATAAGCTCAAGAATGTATGATTAGACATTTATTTATAACATCTGGGCACATATAGTATTAAATGCTACCCTAATATTATGGTTTCTAGTCATGGGGGAAATGTAAAGCTCAGAGATGTTTGATAACTGCATAATTCTGAAGCCAGTGCTTGTTCAGTAAAAGCTAAATTATTTTGGTTGGTATTTTGCTGCCAGTAAAATAAAGTTATTTCCAAGGCTTACATCTGTAAGTATCAAGAAATACATCCAAAGCGGAATTCTGATTTACACAACTGGAAGCACAGACATATTTCATTCACTCTTAAAAAATAATTTTAATCCCTGTATTTCATGTGTTCATGGTCAGGTGTGGAACTACTGTACACAGTGCAGATCTAATGCTGATCAGTTTCTATAACACACACAGGATGGGAAGCAAGGTACTCCCCTGTATGGTCACCACATAAAATATGGAAATATACAAACATCATCCCACATCTTCATATAGTCATTGTTTGATATATAAATTATTATAGAGTTAATGGATAGTTTTAGTTAGCACTGAACTGACAATGAAAGACTAGGGAAAGAGGATTACACATAGGCTTTAATACAAGGTAAAACAAGACACTACCAACAGTTTCTGCTAGTCATACAGTATGCATAAGTTGGTTAAATTGTGCTGCGTAGTGTTGACCTACATTATGGAAAAAGCTTATATGTATATATATATATATATTTATATATTTGTACCAACAGTCCTGCAATAAGGCCAACCTCCATGAAGGTTATAATGTTCAGGTATTATTGAAAGTGGTGACAAATCATGGTAAGGGTACTATGAATTTATACATAAGATTATGCATGAAAATGTTCCAACCATTTTTCACAAAATCTCATGAACTACTATGAATGTGCATAAATTAACTAAACCTTAATGTAAGGAAAAAGAGAAAAAAAAAGATTTTAATCAACATGATTCAAGAGTTATTCATCAGGCTCATGTCCTCTTTACAGTCAAGTCTGCAGTCCATGGGATGGGCAAAAAAAGTGGAGCAGTAATAGCAGTTAGTATTTGCTATTATAATATAACTAAGCATAACTTTTTCATGCCATCAGACAAAGTGGTGTTTTATTTGTAGCATCAGAGCTATCATAGTTATGCATTTTCTAATTAGTTTTCTTTTTTATTATTATTATTTTAAGTTTTAGTTTTGAATTGAATTTAGTTTAAGTTAGTTTCCAAAGTTGCTCCTTTCAGTTTGCATTTTACTGGTAGATAATGTTCAGTTTCAGTTCAGTTTTCAGTAGCTTCAGTCTTAATTGTAGTGTTTTGAAATATTATAATATAGAGAGTATTTAACAGAGATTTAAGCTGTTCAGAACAGGTGTTATAAGAAAAAAACAACATTTGCGAAGGCAGTTGACTCATAGTCATGTAGACATCCCAAGTCTAAAAAAACCCCACATGCATCAAAGCCTCATCAGGGTGGTTGTGATTACAAATTTCAACCAAAAGACAAAAACTAGACAAAAAGACAAAAACTAAAGACATCTCTTCAGTATTTTTTAGTTTTGTGAGTCGACAGTATTGTTTCAATTAGTTTTAATTTTATTTCCTAAGAGTAGTTTTTATTTTTATTTCCTAACTAACACATTTTCTTCACACATAGTTTTAGTTTTTTATATACCATTCATTAGCCTCCTTGGTATTTTCATTTTCAACAAGTAATTTCAGATGTACAGATATCTTTATGTTATTAAAAAGTAAAGTTCACCAAAAGTAAAAAATATATTTCTGTGCATTCTTCAAAGGCATTTCTCTTTGTTGATTATGTGTTTGCCAAAACAGTATACTGTATGTTTTTATGCATCTTGCAGAAATTCTTATTTAGTATTGCCAACACATTCCATTAATGCCTAATATATTCAAGTTGGTGATAGCATTGATCGCTTGTTATTTATCAGTCTTAAAACAAGACCAGGTCTGAAGTTATGCTTAGTTAATCATGATTACAATAACTGGACTCTATATGAATACACAAATGTAGTTTTTTTTGTCCATCCCATGAACTGCAGACCTGACTATGAAGAAGACTTGAACATGATTAATAATCACAAATCACGACTGAAATCCTTTACATGTTGCATTGTTCTGGGATTAAGGCATGCATGAGAATACTATTAATTAATGATTCAGATAGTTTATGAGATCTTACATGAACTGATTAATGCTTTTTAATGCACGTAAATACCATTACTGTAAACTGTCACCTTGAATTAATTTTACACAGGTGTTGAGTCAACTTAATGGTCCTTTTGGAGGCTACAGTTTGTGATGCTGTGACATGTTTCTGTTACTTTGGACCACCCATTTATATCAGTGAAGGCAGACTTCATAAAAGCCATACCTATCTGTGTAATACAACATAAACAACAGACACCTCATGAAATAATAACATCCAGTACATCCAGTACTTTATTGGTCTTTATTTGAATATCCCCTGACTAAGTGTGAGTTATGTTCTTGTAATAGAATACTGAAAGTAGGCTTATGATGTCTTCTTAATATGCTAACATTATCTAACATTGTTGGTATTTTTCTCTCCTGTCACTTGTGCTGTACTTCATCAATCTACTGTATTGCCATATCTTATTTAATCAATACTTTATTTATATAATGGTTGATGGTCCAGAGCCTCAATCCAGGGACTAAAGTCCAAGATACTGGACAGTATAATACCTGCAACTTCATTTTGGCATGAGTTACTCTAACAGCTGGTCTTCCCTGCTAATACTTTCCTTAAACCAAATGAGCTTGTTAGCAGGGAGAGCTGTCCAACTCACACAAATATCCTGTTTACATGTAAAGTACTCTGGCACCCTTTAAAACAGGGAATCTATAATGGAGCTGACTGTTCACTAATCTACAGAATAAATCTCAATTTACCGTGTTATGAAGAGCGTAATTTGGTGCTTCACCCCAGTCAACAATCAAATCATGTTTTATGCATTAAGCCACTCACACTGTCACGTGTGATCAACAAAAGCCACATCCATGGATGCCTGATTGAAACAGTCATCAGTGTAAATGTTCTGTGAGGTATGTAAACAGATGTGTTGCTTGTGAAAAATCTGATTAGCTGCTTCACTCAGTGCCATTGTGTGGTGTTTGGACACTGTAGCAAAACAAGTCATTGCTCCATTTTGTGTTTGAATCTGTTTTTTTTGTTGTTTTTTTTTAATGTAATCAAGAATATGAGGTGCATTTGTGAGTGCATCAGTACTCTGTCAGGCTTGTATTATCAGAAAAATTTGTACTGCTTTAAGTGTTTGATGGCAATACTGCACAATAAAAATAAAAACTATTTCTTACCTTATTTGGTGAGTCAGGATTTAACAGGATTGAGGAAGGAAACAGGAACCATGCAGAGCAACAAGGGGGGACACATGAAAGAGAAAAACAAGAGAGAAAGGATGACAGTTAGACTTGTGTCCATATACAGAGTCTGGCTGTGGAAAGTACAGTAACCAGCATACTTACCATCACAACAAACAGTGATAATTTTGTGCCGTGAGTATGTAATTTCTATCAAATACGGTTACAGTTATGTGTAGTGAATAAGAGTGTGCAACTTCTGTTTATTTAGACAGGCATTAAATTGCTGTGTGTGCACATAAACTATTATATTTCTAAAATGGTGGGGAAAAACGTCACATGTATCTATGCTAGCCATGGACCAGAGAGATAATGATAAGATTAAATGTTCACCAGAATGTACAGTAACAAAAATAAAAAGACAGAAATAAGCAAATAAATGCAAAGCATCATATTAGTTTTCACTGTATCATCTTAAAAAACTATAAAGATAAGAGCATATTTTCAAAAAGTATTGAACATTAAGGAGCCTATAACCGTAAATGATAAAAGACTGGAACAAATTATGTGTCAATCCAGGGTACAGAGTCTGAGGTATGAAATAATAATAAGATCCAATGTGTGTATGAGAGAGAAAGAGAGAGGATGGAAATTTATAGATACAAACTTAAAAATAATGTTTTTCTTTAACAAAAATAAAAAATTAAATAGATGATATTGTTGTAATAAAAATAGGAAATAACTCTACCTCAGTTAAATATATAATGACAATACGCAGTCATTGTTACAGGCAGCTTTACCAAAAATATCAATTTTCAACATATACATTTCACTAAGCAGTTTATGTTTTCTTACACAATCAGCTACTTCTTTAAACAGAAGCACAGGCATGTTTTGATACTATACACCCATTTTAGCCTAAAGCAGAACACCAATGTGATCATTACTGAGGGGTAATAGGTCAAAGGGAACAAATGACACCAGCAGTGTATAAATAACAACCAAAATACTGCACTGCTGCACACACTGCCACTACCCTCATGACAACAGCAGGGGGCCTCAAGGCGATGCCCAGACAGATCCATGCCATATTAATGAGGTTCTTTGCATTGTGGCCCCATGTTTGTCAAAGCTGACATGTGTGATGAGTGTCTTTAGTGTGAGAGCTTTAAGCTTCTAAGACAAAGCAAAGCATCAACTGCTTTTCATTAGAGTAATATTACGAAACTGTACATAATATAACCTCATCCTTCAGGCGCATAAACACGTTTTAAACACAAGATCAGTGCTGCTCACACAAAACAGGCCAGCCAGGACAAAAAGACTCGACAAAAAGATACCAAAATGCTGTTCTATTTATAAACACACACACATGCAAATTTAAATAGAAATAGGTCATTCTCAGCTGAATTACACACATCATAGACAACAGTTTGCCAAAACAGGGGGATGAGAAATCACACAGGGCAGTACAGATTAGAACAGCTATCACAAACAGCCATGACAGCCCTCACCCCCTCCCCTTTCTCCATCATCAGCCACCCCAGGTCTGAGGATACTGCACCTATTTGCCCAAAACAGGGGTGTTTCCTTTCCTCCTACTGTCAACAAACCCAAAGAGCTAACAAGTACCAGAGGCTGCATCTGCTGCTGAACCCCTGTGGCATCATAAAAATGGTACAGTCCTGCCAGTGAGTCAGCTTGTTGCTATGGTAACACATCCCACCTCCTTTGCTTGCATCCCACCCTGCTTCCTGCAAGCTGGCAGGGATGGCAAGAAAGGAGATAGAAAAACAACATGGAGGATGAAGACGGCAACAGAGGACATGAGAAATGATGCTCTCCCACACACATGCACATGTACACTGATAAAATGGTCAAATAAAGCATGCATTTATAGACTGCTGGGTGCAAAAGGAATCTCTTGGGAAATGGCAGAAAAGTGGGACAAAAGAGATGTTTCCTCTTGTCACAAACATGGCAGCCAACACAGAGATGAAATGACACCAAATGGCTTGTGATTTCTTTTTATAGACAGGACAAAATGTCCTACATTGAGCAATCTTTCTCTCCCTTTCTCTCTGTGTCTTTTTTTCCCCCCTCTGCAGCAGAGTGGTGCAGCTGGAGAGGGGGAGGGGAAGGATGCAGAAAATCAGATCAGGAGGAAAAGGAAAGAGTGCTAGAGACAGAATAACTGATGAACAGTAGCCATCCAGTTTCAGCTACAATTGTACACCATTTTAACTATACTTACTAAGTAAATTTGAGTGATCAAAAGAAATATATATGTAATTTCTCAGGTTGGATGCCATAATACTTGCTTTTTAAAGGATTTTCTGTAATTTCTTAGCCATATACTGCACAGTTTAAAGGTTCATACTTCTACAAAGCAACAAATCAGCTCTCCCAGAGGGACAGAACACACCAGGTAGTGAGAGTATTGTTTACTGGAGATATGTACATGTTTTTTTTTCCTCTGTTAATATCATGCTTAGTATATTAAACTGTTTATCCGTCCAAAGGGAATTATGTCACACTTAAAAGTCCCCAGTACCTCATATATCTGGCATATATTGTAAATGAAAATATAGTGAGTGAATTAAATATATACATCCTCACCATCAAACATAGCACACAATGTGTTGATAACCCCCACAGGTATAAACATGGGCATACAGCTGTTCACCAGACAGCTTGGCAAGGAAGCCAGGACACTTGGAAGCAACTTAGACCTGTGGGAACCAGGAGCTTCTGCATGTGATTAAAGTTTTATGGCCAGTAACAAGTTTGTCAAAGTAATGACTGGGGGTTTGTGTAGGTTTTAAAATGACTGATGACAGCTTCAAGGTAGGGTTCTTAAAAAAAAAAAGAAAGATAAAAGAACATACTGATCCAGTACGGGTTATGAAACAAGTTGAATGATTTAAGTGGTTGCAAAGACATTTCTTTGAGCTTTGACCCCTAAGTAGACAATGTGGTCAAAAGAATTTATCGTAGTCCATAAAAAATATAAACCGGAAAGGCATAATGATGTAAACACAGTTGAAAACAGGTAAAGCAGACACAGATGTAGGGAAATAATAATGACAGACTGCTCCCAGCAGGTATGTGAGTTAACACAATTAACTGAGGGTTCTTAAAGCTTTTGAACTTGCATTTTCACATGTACACCCCCTGACCATAATATAGGCTTTCCTGTTAAAAACAAAACAAAACACAACAGCCATGCACCACCCACAGACACCAGACAATACAGATCCATTGCTTTCATCTGGAACATGACAAAACGGAGCAAACACAACTGCTATCCTTAACCATACCATGTCAATATTAAGTCACCATTCATGCATTAACCTAATATTTAAATGCCCCACATCAAGAGAAGTTTAATTTTCACCAAATGTGGAAAAAAGGGAAATTTCTTATTTTTCTCACCACAGGCATCACAATAATGACTGGGTTATTTGTGCCAAGCTGATCTTTGAAACACAGCACAGGACTTTCATATTCAGTGCGCACACACACACACACACACACACACACACACACACACACACACACACACACACACACACAAAGCAAATAACCTCACAGATAGAGGGTCATGCGGGAAGAAGCAAATCTAGTCTGTTACTGTGTAACTCTTACTGGCAGTTTATAAGATGCTAAATAAAATAATTACAGATTAAGTGAACTGATAGATTTCAATATAATCTAGGTCAGTTGTCCTGTGTAATTGCATTTGCTGTTCAAATACATTCAGCCTCTTTCCTGATCACTGACATCCCCATGTCATTTGTTATATAACTTCTTTACCTCTGGCTATATGGTTTTGCTTGTTTTCTATTTCTTTATTTTCTATCAAGACATATTTCAGTCTGTCTGTGTCCTTCACAGCGCAGTCAGTAAATGTAGCTCAACATCATTGTTTCACACTTTCCTATTTTCACCTTATTACAGCAGACAAAGAGGGCTGCAGACCAAAATGGCTGCTGTGGTTCACTAACACAAATGCTGCACACAGGATGGTGAGACTGTGCTGGTTACCACGTGCTTCTTCCCTTCCCCCGCTGCCTCTTTCTTCTTCTCCATCACAGTTTTTCTCCCTCGTTCTCAACCTCCCTAGAATAAATAGTGACTGTTCCCTCTTCCCCTATAGTACATTTTAAACCATTAATCAAAAACATTATATCATTCCTTAGTGATTTGAATGAACTCATTTCGTTATATTCAAGAGGAATTCCATCCTCACTCCTTTTCTGTGTATGTGCAGCCCAATACCCATGGCTGCAAAGTGTTATGAAGGGAACTAGGTCACTGAAAAGTAGTCCACTGCGTGGTTGTGTGTTCCTCTGTGAGAGCAATCTGCAACAAAGCTTTAGCAGGGATGAGCCCTGAATTATTTTTCTTTCATTATGGCTTTTTTCTCAAAACACTGAGGGCCATCACAAGACTTTCTGTACTAGGCATACATTACATTATACTTCAATTTTTCAAAACAGAATGGGGTCTCAAGATGGAAAGTACAGTCATTTGCTTCATCTGCATGTAACATCAGGTTTCACTGCAAGATGAGGCATACAACTGCCCTTGTATGTGACAAATTATTCAAATAATTAATGTGATGAGGAAACAGTAGGAATGAGGTGAAAATGCTAATTCAGTAAGACGAGTATAGTGTCATAAAGCAAAGACAAAAGATATGTGACACAGTTAAAACCCAACACGGGTAAATACAGGTACAGCCTTCATAATGAGTATGATTCAGCAACAGTATCAGAGGGTGTGCAGTAAGTACATGGAATATTATGGATGCATTTTCAAGACAACTGAAAAGTATCTGTTTGGCCTTTAGAGTGTAAGGGTGAAGAAAGTGCATGTCAAAAAGTCCACTGTTGATGCTTGTCTAAATAGTAAGGTGTGGTGGGATCAATACACTAATGTGTTCAGTATAGTTTTAAATGCACATTTTATAAACCATCTTACTAGGTGGCACAATGTTTAGTTTTTATATCCCCAAATAACTGTCTATAGCCATATGGCACGGAAAGGACTGAGACAGACCTTTTGATATAAGAACGGTATCAGAACTATCCAAACTAGTCATTATTTGGATAGTTTGGATAGTTCTGATACTGTTCTTATATCAAAAGGTCTACTCCAGGAAGTGGTGATCTCACCTCTGTGGGTATATTCTCTGACTCTGTTTTATGCCTTGGCACTGTCCTAGAAGAACTGTGGTCAATACTCAGAGTGCTTTGACTGAAGGGTCGGGAGGTCTTCATATCACTCATCCGAGAGTCAGTAGTACCGTACACCTCATAACTGAAACCCTGCTTCAGCGTACCGGTGCCTCCTACGTCTGCATAAAGGGGCGGGTAATATGGAATAACAGGAAGATTCCCGCTGGATTTGTAAAACAACCGCTCGCGTCTCCACCTGTAGATTTTCACTGATATAATAACCACTAAACAGGTGATGAAGAGGAAGGAAACTACAGCCAGAGCCAAGACTAAGTAAAAAGTCAGGTTGTCATTGTACTCCTTGTCGTGTGTAAAGTCAGTGAACTCCGACAGCACTTCAGGGAAGCTGTCGGCCACCGCCACGTTAACAATGACTGTAGCTGAACGAGAGGGCTGCCCGTTGTCCTCCACTATAACAGTCAGTCTTTGTTTCACAGCATCTTTATCAGTGACTTGGCGGATAGTTCTTATTTCTCCATTCTGTAAGCCCACTTCAAACAGCGCCCTGTCTGTGGCTTTCTGCAGTTTATAGGAGAGCCAGGCATTCTGTCCAGAGTCCACATCAACAGCCACCACTTTAGTCACCAGATAGCCCACATCTGCTGAACGAGGCACCATTTCAGCCACCAGAGAGCCACCAGTCTGGACTGGGTACAGAACCTGAGGGGGGTTGTCGTTCTGGTCCTGGATCATTATTTT
>VUQI01000439.1:20083-48798 GCA_015106735.1 Paratilapia polleni | reverse complement strand
AAAAAAAAAAAAAAGGAGAACAAAAAAAAAAAAAAAAAAAAAAAATTTAAAAACCAAAAAAAAAAAAAAAAAAAAAAAAAAAAAGTTGACGCCATACTGCTGAACACATGTTCCAGTTAGGCTGAGATATCATACGTTTATCGTAGATCTGAATAGTCGTTAAAAGCAAATAAAAAGGCAGTTAAGAATACATTTACATCCCAGAGTTCATACTCACACACACAGAAGAGGAGAGGGGAAGTGAGAATGGAAAGAATGAGAAAATATGACTTAATAATGGAAGGAGGCAAGGAAGGGAGCAACAAGAGAAGGACAGAATGGCGAAGGATCAGGAGACAGAGCAAGACAAACAAGTTTCTGTGAAACTGCCATGCTACTTCTCACATGATGGCCCCTGTGGAGGCTGTCCTAAGCCAATTACAAGCAGAGAGTTTTAGTTAGAGAGTTGGCCAGGACCGGTTGGAACAAGCCCAAAGTCCATCACCTCTTGGCCTTTGCAGAGAGGGCAACAAGACTTAGCTTTGGCCAGTCAGTCGGCTCCAACTTTCTCTGGTGGAGTGGCATTAATACTGCAGGAGGAAAGAGGAAACAAACAGGAAGACAACAATTCCCTCTCTGTCCACTCATCCACACAACAGTGTGTGTGTGTGTGTGTGTGTGTGTGTGTTTGTGTGTGTGTACATGTGTGCCTTTACTGCTGTGCCTGAGTCTAAGGTCTCGTTGGACTTCAGCAATCAGATGCTTCGGTGGGTGCAGAAGGGCCACTTCCCAGGTAGTAACACTATGAGGGCTGCACTCTGGCCCGTGTGGGCAACTGTAATATACTGTATCTGTACTACTCCACAGTAAGTGAAAAGTAAATACACTGACATACAGACAAGAACACATACACCTAATCAAGAGTCCAGTGGGCCTTCGCTGGCTGCTGCTGTGTCTGAATTTACCAAAAGAAGTTCCTGCCTGCCAGATTAACGACTCTGTCCGTCAAGGTGTTGGTGTGTGTGTGTACATAAGTTGATGTGTACAAGGAGCACCTGACAGGAAAGATACTGTTTAGGGGCCAAAGCTCTTGGTGTTTTATTTATACTCTTTACCAAGTCTAAGAGTTTTCTACCTGGAGGCACATAGTAAATAACTAAAAGGTGTGTGGCACTGGATGTAGTCACCTGGTGTGTGTGTCTGTGAACACGATTGCTCATATTTGGAGAAAAGTAACTGCTGGTGACACAGATTGTTGTGGAGAACTGGCTCGCTGAAACATTCAGCAGGAGGAGACAATGGCAGAGTCAGAGAGAGAGAGACAGAGCGGAAGAGTTTCTCCTCCTCTCTACTGCCCTGTGGTTCTGACCTCCACAGACAAGGGTAGGCCTGTCAGCCACACTTATTAAGCATGATAAGGGCATGCTACTGCTGCACTCTCAGCCCCAAGAAAATACAAAAGAAACACTAAAAGAAAGACAAAGAGAAAAAATGAGAAACTTCCTAACGCTTACATCTGGCTCTCCTCCCTTTACTCATCTCCCTGTTTTTCCCAAGTTACCTGCGTGAGCTGCTTGCTGCTGCCGAGTTTCTCAGTGAGGGAGTTGAGCTGTGCTGTGATCATCTCATTGGCCCTTTGCAGCTCTCTGGCTGAAAGCATAGCATCTTTCCTGGCACTTCGCAGTATGTCAACGTGACGCTGTAGAGACTCAATGCGCTGCTGCAGAGAAGAGGAGGAGCAGTGCTGGGTCTTCACAAGCATCCTCTTCCTCCTCCACCGTCTTTTCTCTCCTCTTGTCCCACATTCCCACGGCTCATGCTGTTTATCATCTAACAGGAGGAAGTACACGCAGCCGCCTCAGAGTTGACAAGTGCACAAAAAAACCCTCAAAATCCCAATTTAGAAGCTACTGCTGAGAGTTAACAGGCATGCATCTTTGTGTATCCAAAAGTGAAAACTGTGATAGATTTAACAACCCGAATGATTAGCATTTTCCATTTTTAACCAATTCAGAGATGTCAAGTTATGAAAAAAAACAAAAAACAAACAAAAAAAAAAAACAAAGCTTGTTAACTTCTCAGATACTTGTTTCTTATCGACAGCATGTAAATACACTGAGTGTTCTATCTGCTTCAATTAATAGTTGATTAGATTTCTGTAATCCAGCATGAGTGCACAAAAGGAAAACTTGTGCTACCTTGGGCCAGAACACTGGGTTGTTTTCTGTTAGATTCTGATGCTGGTGCTTCTGTGTTTGAGATCGGTGAACACCTGTAGGACTGAAAGAACAGAAAAGCCAGTGACAATGAAGAAAAGCAGCTGTTTAATATAACACAACAGTTGACACGTTGTGCTTCTTAAGATGCAGCTCATAATGACACCATGATCACAGAGTGTGCTCAGCTTAACGCGACAAGACAAATCACCCTGTGCTTTAATAATTCACCTGAGCATGTTCAACCGACTCCAACTTGAACACCTCTCAGCATGGATATTACTTCTGACAGATGCTTGCAAATGCCGCCTTTGTTCAATCACCGTCTGAAAGCCCTGATTCACTCCTACAGTATGACGGGTGTGTGTGAGAGTGTAGTCATTTGTATGCAAAAGTGTATATGCATGTGTGTTTGTGACACCTCCCAACTGCACCATCATTTGTAGCGACATCAAAGAAGGGCCCCCCTACCTCAGTCCTTCCTCGCTGCCTACGTTCTTTGTATGGGGGGGGGGCAGGTAGGATTTGATCAGTGCCAGTTTTGATCATGCACACAGAGAGGAAAGGGTAGATGAACCCTTTGGTTTGTGACATAGCACGTTGCGAGGGGCTTGGCCTGTCAAAGCGATGAGCCCAGGAGGAGTTGATGGGCACATTTAGCGGATCAGGACTCGGGAAACTAAAGGGGATCTGAGAGAAGGGCCCTGGCAGCTTCCAGGTTATATTCACAACAACCGTCTCTTCCCTACTTTCTACTTTTCTTGTTTCAGTAGGACAGAAGCAAAAGAAGGCAGTACATCTCTAAAAGTCTTTCTCTTTTCTCTCTTCATCTCTCCTCTTGACGGACTTTTCTCTCTAGGGTTTGGAGCTGCCATGTACAGCTGTGAAGAGGTTTGATGTGGACAAGTGCAAGGGTCCTGGCTTAATGATTTCATGGTGTGCATTCACAAAGGCTTTGTGAATGTAGGCATAAAGAGATAGGCCAGTTAAAGATGGACTGGATTTATATTAAATGGTGATGCTAACTTTGGCTAGAGAAAAAGCAGGTTTAAAACAAAATTACTGGAAACAGCTTAGCTGGCTCCTTAGAATGTCTTTTAGTACAACCAAATGTTGAAGAAGACACAAAGGCACCCATCTACTGCTCAGAGCAGACACAGCCCTAATTATGCAAAAGTTAACACAGTTTAAACAGATGTGAAAATTTGTCTTCATTCCTACAGCTGTGATGAAGGGGGAAATTAGACCAAAAGACTTTTTCGGTACCAGGCTGTAAACTGTTTTATTTTTCACTGCAAAACTGGTTGTTTTAACATGAATGTCTATGGGGCTTGACTCAGTTTTGGAGCAACCCTCAAGTGGACATTTGAAGAACTGCAGTTTTTGGTCACCTATATTTTTTAGCCACAGAGGTTGTCACTTGATATACAATACTGTGCAAAAGTATTGAGCCTCCCCTCATTTCTTTATATTTTGCTTCCAAGGAGCCAGACTTTCTTGTATTTTTTAAAGTGCTCTTGAGCAACAGTTCTCCATACTTTCTGAAGGTCTTTCACTGTTTTTCTTTGGACATTGGCTGCTTTTTCACTCATTTTCAGTCCAGTTGTTGTACCTGACCATTTTCAGAGTTTGTTAAGCTACTTAACACTGACCTATTAATCATTCAAGCATAAAAAAAGGCACCTAACTCAAGGGATGAACCAGTGTTGTGTCTACACATAACAGACAATTTAGCACAGAACCAATTTTAAATTGCATTTTTAGGCCCTTTGTTACTAGCAGCCTGTTGAAAAAATACACAATTTGTTCCCATTTGTTTTAGTTAAATCTATGAAAAATGTCAAAGATAACACAGTTTGACAGGCATAAAATAGTACTTTTGCACTAAAGAGGTGATTCCCAAAGAGCTATTAGAAATAAACTTGGCATATCTCAGCATGGTGTGCAGTGTGTCCTTAAAAACATTTGAGGAAACTGGACAAGTGGAGGACACAAGAAGAAGTGGCAGGCCTAAAAAACTATCTACAGCAAATGTACAGTATCTGAAAGTCATGTCCTTAAGAAATGGGAAAGAAAAAGCAAGCAAAGACCTGACACAGGACCTGAGAGATCTACTGTTCACCAATGCCTGATCAGAAAAGTCTCAGTGGAATGGAGGCTGTCAAGAAGCCATTCTTATGGAAGGGAAACAGGGAGAAAAGGTTGAGGTATGCCAAATTATGCAAGAACTAGACTGAAAATCAGTGGCAACAGGTCTTTATGGAGTGATGAATCCAAATTTGAAGTGTACAGAGGAGGTTATGAGAGAGGTACAATAGTGAGTGTCTCCAGCCATCTGTAAAACATGGTGGAGGCTCTGTCATGGTTTGAGGCTGCATTTCAGCCAGTGGTGTTGGGGATCTTATCAACATTGATGGAACTGAATGAATGAACACAGAAAAGTACAGTCAGATTTTGATCCACCATGCAATACCATGTTGAAAGTGTCTTATTGGTAACAGCTTCATTTTGTAGCATGACAATGATCTCAAACATACATCCAATGCAGTAAAAGCATACATGGATAGAAAAACACACAATGGAACACTATCAGTCATGGATTGGCCTCCCCAGAGCCCGGACCTCAGCATTATTGAAGCAGTGTGGGATCATCCTGACAGAGAACAGAACAAAAGGCAGCCAACATCCAAAGAAGAGCTTTGAATGTCCTTCAAGAAGCCTGGAGAACTATTCCTGAAGACTACTTAAAGAAATTACAAGAAAGCTTGTTTAAGAGAGTTCAGGCTGTGTTGAAGAATAAAGGTGGTCATACCAAATATTGACTTTCAAGCTCATTAGAATTGCACAAACTCTGTTTTATTCCTTATGTACTGTATTTCCATGTATGCTGGCAAATATTTCCAATTTTCCTATCAAAATTTAAAGAAATGAGGGTAGGCTCGAGACTTTTGCACAATATTGTATACTAATGATTATTTAAAATTTTGAGTAGTCTTCTTGATTCTTTGAACAGTGGGTATTGGTCTGTAGTTTGTCAGAAAAAGATTTTAAAAATGCCCATTATACATTATTGCAGTCTATAAGGACGTGTAGTCAGGTGTTTTATTTAACCAACAGTTTAAAAACATAGCATATTCCTTATGCTATCAATTTGATAAAGAAAAGCAAAAAGTCCTCACATTTGAAAGGTGAGACCCAGCCTGGGACTGTAGCCCCATTTTAAAATGACTAAATGTATCCACTGATTGCTTACTCCCATAACCCCCAACAAATAAAGCTACCTGTGCAGAGGTTTGATTATTTATTATTTATCATTTTATGTTTCTGGTGGCCAGCTCACTTTGACTATACCAACTATACAATCGCAGTGGTGTACAAAGACACAAGACTAGCACACACTCTACTACATCAGGCAAATTATCAACAAGATCAGCTCAAAAACGAACCCTATCAATTAAATATCTAGAGAAGTAGGACATTATATTGCTGCATATGTAGGTATTAAACATAGCTTTAACAGTGTTGACACAGATTTAGTTTGGTATGTTGGCTTTCTGTGACTGTTGTAATGTACCTGTAGATAATGTAATTTAGTACAGTTAGGTATCCTGACTCAATTTTTTAGACCTGATTTAAATTGTGTTTGCATTTTTAATATAAGTCCATAGATTCTTTCTCATTTCTTTCCTTCAACTCTTATTATCTGAAAATTACATCAGTAATTAGGACCAAAGAAAGGCATTGTATACACTGAACTGATAAGGCCTTCAGTAATTTAATAGTGGTTTGGAATCAGTATTTTCAGGATTCAGGAATAATTTTTACAGGAACAGTCTTATACAACTGAATAAAACTGCTGTTAAAACAAGTGTGAAACTCAACAAAAACTTGTAGGCACTTTCAAATTCATTTAAAGGCTGACTATTCACACAAAGCCAAGTAAAATTCTGTACAAGAAAGCAGTAGGCAGGAAACTACATACTACCTCATGTTAACTTGTGATTGTATGTTTATTCCTTTTTAAGTCCAAAGACAATTAAAAGACAAGGGCAGACCAACCTGTTTATTAGTGTACTGTCTGTGAGGCACTGTCCCCGAGGGCACGCTGTTGAGACTGTCCGAGTACTCCTCAGCACTGTCACTGTAGAGAAAGGTGAAGTCTATTACAGACTAAAAGTTGAACCCACAACCCTGGTTCTGAAAGTACCACCCTTGGACAAAAATCCAATTTACCTTTTATGGTTGATTTAGTTGACATCAAGCAAAAATATGTGCATTTCACCCCCCTTCTTCCAACAGAAAATCAATGTCCCATCCAATTTCTGAGCTGGAAGTGTAAATGTGTGTGTAAATTAAGTGAAAAGCTGCAGTGCCTGGTGCTGTTGGTGAATGCATCAACATGTATGAGAGCGGCTGTGGCCTTCATTAGCCCTCTGTGTGTGACAGACATGTGTGAGAGGCACGGCTGAGCGGAGCCAAGCAAAGTTGCATCTGATGGACGCACGGTAAGGGCTTCCTGAGACACACACACACACACACACACACACACACACACACACAGGTTTATTGACAGTGACCTTTGACGTGAAGGTGGAAGCCAGTGACATTTACGCTGGCGGGTTTATTAAGGTGGGGCCTGGGAGAAGCAGCCGAGGTAAAGACCACAGAGGGAGGATCTAACTGGAACATGACAGGGCTGGGGGCTAGTTAGGGTTAAAACTGAGCTGGAACTGGCACAGGGACTTGCTGAGGATTATGAATCACCAACACTAACACCAGCGTTACGTGCAATTGATGAGAAAAAAAAAAGCTACCTGCATCATCCTGATGAGGACTCTAAACAGATCTGACATAAATTTAGTATATGAATGTAGCTCTAAATTAACTGCACTAACTGCACCTGTTTTTAGTGAACACGCGGAAGATCAGTCAACAAGTGTAACTGTAGCTGTGTCCAGTCTAACTAGCTTTGCCCAAGCTGTTCTTTAGCACACAACATACCTAAGAAAGCTGTGCTGTCCTATTATTGTGATAACCTTTGAAAGATGGGTGTTTATACGTGGTGCTTCCACACTATACGTGAGCACATGTCTGTGCATTTACAGGCTGGGTTCAAAACTGTGCGGGGCAGATGCTTCCATATAGGAAATGAGGCAACACAGAATGATTTGAAGAGTATAAAAAATTATGTCTTCACTGTCATCAGATCTCAATCAGTCTGAAAATCTGTGGGGTATTATTTACAGAAGCTCAGACTCAGACTTCTTTTTGCAATCACAGGAGTTGCGTCCTGCTGGTCTTCAGAAAGAATGCATTTTCTAAGATTCCACATCCATCTACGTCTATGCTAGTGTTCCAGTGCTGTAATAAATGGAAAACGCTCGCTAACTCACGCCTCTTGTTTAAATGAGAGATTATCTTTTCATCCCGTTGCAGTGAGTCATTCCAGTAGAGTTTTAGAAACTCTGCTATCTTGTGAAACTTGATGTTTGCTAATGTTTGCTGATAATTTGTGGCCCACTCATCTGAAATGTACTGCCCTGCAGCATTGATCAAGAGCTTATGAAACATAAAAACACACATCCTGTATTCCTTCTAATATAACAGAATGATTCGGTAAGACATTCTCCATACCTCTGTGCTCTTTGTCTGTCCTCACCAGCAAAACTGCTGATCTGCTCAAAATGGTCAGCTGCCTCCAGCATCTCAAAACTTGAGAGAGGGTGCCAGAGGCAGCGAGAAAAACAAGGTGGGGAAAAAAACAAAGACTTGTCAGTAGCCTTAACGAGTCTGACATCTTTATTTTGGTGCTATTTAGACCAAAGCTCCTTAGGCAAAAATACTGTATTTTCAGGAGCATCTACCAGACATACATAGTATTTGTGAAGAGGACCCCTGCAAGATAAGAGGCACAGAAGGCTTTACAGTAGCAAATCAGTTGACAGGTGCCTTAAATAAGACAACATCTCAGTTTAGACCCCTTCTTCACAAATCCACTTAGATCCTCCTCTCAGGTAAAGCGTTTATTAGACTACTGCTTATTAGCCACATGGAGTGGTATTAGGAAAGCAAGGCATAGCTGCACCCAGTCCCCGTTAAACGGCCTCATGCGGATAGAGCTGGGGTGGATTAGAGTGTGATGAATTAGTTGGTGAAGAGGTAGTGAGTTAGAAGGACTGAGCTAGAGAGAGCAGGTAGAGAGAGGCATACTGGGAGAGAAAGAGAAGGGAAATAAATATCAGCGAGTGTTTGAAATCAAATCATTCCAGCCATCACTCAATAGATGTTGGCTCAGTGGCTTTTTTGCATAAAACATACATGAAATAATTACTGTCGATGGTTCTTAATTTAGAGGGTGTTAAACAGCTTGTAGACATCTGGTACTGATCCGAGTAGGGTCATTCAAAATTCATCTAACCAAATTAAGGCGAGGAGCTAGGAGAGGAGTGTGGGATGGAAAGGAAGTGTATGTGTTGGGAGGGGGTTAAGGGGTGGCTGGAGGAAATATGAGCAGCACACACACACACACACACACACACACGCGCACACACACACAGACACACACACACACACACACGTGTGAACTGACATGCCACAAGATAACCATCATAACTAGACGTAAGGTGGGATAAGCTTCTAAGCATATAGGGGTGTGTGTGTTTTTTGGGGGGGGTGGCGGTGGAGTGGGTCCTTGCAGGGGGATCCTTAGTGCTGTCGGTGGGGGGTAGTAAATATGCAAAGAACGAGTAAATTAAATCAAACTGCCAAACTGTCAATTTCGGGGTAGCGTGACTAGTGCATGAAAATGGCATCACTGGAAGGTATCAAGGCTTTGGCGGCCCCTTATCCCTGGGCTTTTCTGGCATCGATTCAACTTTGTGCAGAGAGGTGGCTAATTTTGCATGCAAATTTCAGTCAATAAGCTCCAAGCAAGGCATCCCTGGATATTTCAAAGGATCTGACAGTAGTTTCCCCCTCCTCTCTCTTTCTCTCTATCATTCTTGCTCACATTCTTCTTTTGGCTCCTGAATACCAACTAGACAGACAATGAAATTCAATCACCCATTTGCTTACGCTTTGCATATGCACGTTGTCCCCTCGATGCTGCGTGCCCCCCACAATTCAGCCAGCCCACCCGCTCTGCTCCAAACACCTAAAAATAATGAGGGGGGAGGCAGTGAGAATATGTGCGTCAGTGCGTGTGCATGTGTATCATTACCTTTCTACACTCATGTCCTCCCACTCGTCTTTAGCAGCACTGGGGCTGGGGCCTTGCCAGCTGATGGCTTGATTGGCGTCGACTCTTTGGTGGCTGCGCTGGCGTAGCAGACCTCTGTGACTAGTTGTTTTGAATTTGACCTTGCTGCTAATGTTGTTAGCGATCCCACCTGCCCGCGTTGGTCCTGCCGCACGTTTCCTATAGAAGTCCCTGGCTGCTCTGAGAATCCCCAGCTCCTGTCTCAGCTTCAGCAGTTGCTGATGATGCCTGGTAGCTTCTTTCTGAGATAAGGCCAGCTGTGCTTCTAGATCCATGATCTCACTACGATGCTGCTCCCCCTGGGCCAGCGCCTGTGCATGGGCTGACTTTTCACGAGCAGCTTCCTGCGTTCTTAGATGACCCAAAGAGGCTTGGAGTCTGCGGCAGTTGTGGGCCAAGTCTTCATTGGCCTCAAGTAACTGCTCTTTTTCTTCTTTCAGCCTTTCTGTCTGCTCCTCCAGGGTCATCATTCTTTGTTCCAGCTGATCAATCTGAAAAAACAAACAAAAAAAATCACATATGGGGCTTCAGTGGTACAAAATAATCTGTTTTGTTTTGCTTGCATCTGTAGTTTTTGACATAAATACTTAAACCCCTGAAGAGGTTATCTTGTACTGCTAGTGACAAAAAAACAAAAAAAAAAACAAAACAAGAAACAGTTCTACAGTATTAGTCAAAGATTCAATGAGAAAGACTACTTCCTGATTTGGTGGTTGTCCTCTCCGCTGACATTTTCCCAAGTGCGTAATTACAGTTTATATGCTGTGTGGGTGGGGGGCAGTGAAGGTACCGCCGTCCCCAGTCAAGCAAGGTTATGGACATCTGACTGGCACCCTCTTACCCTGATCACCTTTAACTACACAGCAACCCGGAGCACTTAGGCTATTTGTTAGATCTTTGGTGGAGACTGTTTAAGAGAACAGTGGATGCCTGCTGGGTTTGTGCCTCCAGGCAATTTTTTTTCCTTTTATTTGGTTCTCTCTCTGCCTGCTGGTGAAGCCTGGTACCCTTCAAACAAAATTAGACGGCTATCCCCACTCCTGATGATTCACTGCCATGAAGGCTTAAGGGGTGGGGGGAACATAAAAACTCATGCAAGCAAGGTTTAAAAGTGTGTGTAAAACATGCCCACAAACCCACAAAATCTACATTAAATCAACTATCATTTTCTGGGATAAGTGAATTATATTTGGCAATTTATAGATTGTTTTTTTTTTTACTGAGAAGTCAAGTGTGTAGCTGACACTTCACTTGGAAATTACTACATGACCAATTCTCCAAAGCATATTAACACCTTCAAATTATCCTTGAAAGAGCAAAAACAAAATTTTCTGAGAGATGCCATGCTGTACTTATGGCTGTGTCGGATTTCCTTTATTGGCAATGACAAAGAACACTTAGTGATGGCATAGTGCTGTACCTTTTTAAACGACTGCTCCATTCGGCCTGAAAGAAGAGAAGGCTTTTTCGGAGTGCTGCTTTTGACCTGGTGCTCCTCTATCATTTTGCAAAGTAATTCTGCATAGAAGAACAAAGCTCGTTATTGTGACACGTTGCGTCAAATTCAGGTTGCTCAATCAATAGAATAATTATAAAAAGGGTACATTTAAATCAATTAGCATTAGTAAGGTCTAATTTCCTTCCTGAGGTCCAGTGTCTTTTTTCTTTTTTTGTCAGTCAAATCAGAGAAATCCCTAAAGCTGTTTTCATATGGACTTGGAATTGTCTCTGCTAAAAACACCTTTGCTTTCAAAAATTTCAAACAGCCCTTTAACTTCAGATTAACAGAAAGGTGTTTTATTTAATAGTCCATGAGGAAATAGGAAAACAAGGTTCAGAAGCACACACTGGTATATACTATGTGCAACCTGTCTCTGGGGATCTAAAACAAACGAAGAGAAGTGCTTGATTCCCTTGTGAACACACAGCCCCAGGCTGCACAGCTTTGTAGTCCACTGTGTTTCCCCAAAGGACTTCTAATCTCCACAGACAAACATGCAGCTTTATTCTGGGAACTTCAGTAGTGGCCCTGGCAAACATATGATTTAGACTTTATAACAATGGAATGCATGCAAGAGCGCAAGTGCTCAGGCAGTTGATGCACACATATTCATGAATGCATACACAATCTAACAGACCTTTGTGTCACTGATTGACGTACAGTATCTACCTGCTGAAGTAAAAGTAACTTCCCTGTCTACCTATATGCGAAAGGCAACAAAAAACAATATAAAACTTTCTGCTTTTCATTCTCTCTTGTTAAACATTCATGACAAGATGACCAAAATAATTTGTACAATGAGGTTGGAAACATTAAATATTCAGGACCTTGACTTTTTAGGTCACTTGATCTTTTGGAGAGTGAGTTGGAAAAAAGTGGCCACAGAAGGAGAAAGTAGAAAGAGAGAGGGTCATGTTGTAAAGAGCTGCTGCTCCCTTGCTTTGCATTGATGCTTTGCCCAGGGAAGTTTGTTACTTTGAATTAGCCTGCCCTTTTGTCTTCCCTACATGTCACATTCAATCAGACAGAGCACCAAATAGGACAGGAGGGCTGCTGTGTTCACTGGGTACATAACCAGGTTGGGAGACAATTATCCAGCTCCAGCACTGGTGGCATGGGAGTTGGCACCTCAGCACTACCTTGATAAGAAGACGTGGTGGCTCCCTAGTCACCCACTGTTGAAGGAGGTTCTGGCACTGCAGCATACATTAACATCCCTCCCATGTCTCCTCGTAGGATGCAGCACAAAGGCCCCGTTCCTTTCATCTGCTGTCTTTCGTTAGTGTGATCCTGGTGCGAGCGACTGAACCTTTCATCCTTTTGATCGGGTCAAAGGGGTTCCTCAGGAGTAAATGTTGTGGCCATTCAAATTTTTTTCTTAAAGATTGTTGACTTTATGTTCCACTGACTCCAAATACACTGGGTTCAGTCCAGATTTAATATTAAATATTCTAAATATTGCCACAGTGGTGTAGCCTTATTTGGACTGTAAAATAACAGATATATTCATCGTTTTTTGATTCACAAAGTTTATAGTAAGACTAGCGCAAATCATCAAAATACAACTAGGTGCTCTACTTGTATTTTGATCTTTTTTTTTTTTTTCTTTTTTTTTAGTGCCATTTAAACCTAAAATAGAATCAAAATAGGCACAGTCTTTATCTATCAGTAAACTAATAGTTTTATTACAATCATTGTCTTTTTCTTTTAAAACGTATTTCAAGTAAAATAATGCACAGGATTTATGTCATACAGTTTATATCTAAAAATCAAAACCTGGCATTGCATACCTTTGTGATGCTAGACATGTACACTACTTTTTAAACAAGCCTATTTATTTATTATTTATTTATTTGTACCCAATTTATTGGTACATGATAACATAAAGGACAAGATAGCAGATACTTAGGCTCTTGACTTTGATTAACCTGCTAGAGACTAGAGACTGCTAGAGACTACAATAGTGGGTAAATTTACTTACTGAGTAGAGCTCAATCGATATAGGATTTTTAAGATAGATACCGATATGGATATTCCGATATATCAGCTAACATTTTTAACACAAAACACAAACAGATTTCCCTAACATTTGTTATGCGTAGTTACTGTACTAATTTATTTGTTTACGCTCTGTCCGACTCTGGTTGTTGTGTTTGTGGTGTTCCAAACACCTGTTGCCAGCAGGGAAGTTGCAGAGTGCCCTCTGGTGGACAAACTATGCAAAATCAACATTCATAAGATGGATGAAGGGTGTTTCTCCTGTCTCTTCTTTACTTTTTAATTTTCATTTATCGGCTGTTATAAATGCAGATACCGATAGATCAGCTAATAGCTAATATCAGCCGATAATATCGGACCGCCAATGAATCGGTACAGCTCTATTACTGAGAATACACTCAGTCACTTGACGGCTGAGGGATTCTTCCTTGACAAAAACCAAGCATGTCCTTTGAATGGAGCCTGTTTTCTCGTACTCTTAACTAGACTGTCAACAGAAGTAGATCCACGATTTTAATTAGTGCAATCCTTTAAATCACATGCTTGCATCTCCAACAGATACCATCACTGGTTGTGAAGAAAATTAAAGTGATATAGAACAGATCTGTTATTGAACTAGTTAATTAAGGTCACTGGTTGCAGTGGTCAGCATCTGACAAAGCTGCAGATTGGATTAAAAGCAATGTTCTTTTTAATGCTGGGAATAATACATGCAGACATGATGGACACTACTTGATGTCCCAATCAATTTGCCAGGAGTTGATCAAGTCTTAATTGAGTTGTCCTATTAATTCCCCTGGGAGTAGTCTTATTAAATCTGCTCAATAATACACATAGTCCTGACCAGACCAGTGCTTAATTAAAAAAAAAAAAGTAGCATTGTAAACAGCAATACAGTAAAATTAAAAATAGAATAACTGTGTAGAATTCAGTTTTGGTAAAATATTTTCAGACAAATGGAAACATACAGTAAATGAAAAAAGAGTGAAAAGAAAAAAATGTTATAATGGTTACTTGGTCATTTTTCAAGGGACTTCCTGCCAAAAATTCTAATATGAAGAACTAATATGAAGAAAAATGCTCACCTTTGTGTTCATTCGCAAGAGAGAGATGGAGTTCCTTTACTGTGGCTCGGTCCATAGCTGCCTGGACTCGCAGCATGTCCAGCTCCTCTTCCAAGCCAGCTCTGCAATCACATACATTATAAAATTTTCTTCACACAACTGTTACGTCAAACCTATTTTTCTTAAAACACCGGTCAACAATTTTTCAAAAGATGCCTGCTATTTCTTTTTGATGGATTTTGATGTGCTGATTGGCTACTGTTTCTAAGATACTCTTTTTTTTCCATTTTACACCTAGGTACATTGTTTAGAGGAGTTCAAATCATAAATTGTAAGCTTACATCTTCTCATTGCTTCATATGATAATATTTCGCCTTTCTTCATTATGTAACAATTACAAAAAAAAAAAAATCAGAAAAAGGTCATGGAGAACATAGAGAACAGAATAGGAAAACATTATATTAGAAAGACCAAGAGGGTTATTCCACCTCAAGTCATTATAAAAACTGTAGAATTTATTTAGAGCCCAGCCCCCAAGGCCAGGTCAAGATGTTTCCAGGTGGGATGTTGTGACATAGAGAAATGTCAATTACTAAGAATATTATGTGTACAAGGTCTGTCCAGAAAGTAATGAGGCTGATTTTCTTGGGCCAATCAGAAGGGCTGGGGGGCGGAGTTTTGTGGCAGAACAATGCATGGCAGAACTGCTGGCAACGGTGTATTGATGCTTAAAGATGTTATTTCGAAAACTATTAACTGGATGTAAGCATAGCTTCAAATAAACAAATTTTATGGAGTCTCATTACTTTATGGACAGACCTTGTTGATATCTTGGTTTCATCACTTGGTTACATGCCTGTCTATGCATGTCTCCACGACCAAACTTTTTAAAGTAGTTAGAGAGCACAAACAGAGAGCACAAACAGATGAAATGCAAAGGTTATATGCATTTCTTTAAGTCAGGTTCTTTAAGTCATAGTACTTTCAACTAGGGCTGTGCCACATCATACCATCTACAATAATACCAGAATAATTTTTTATGTCATAAAAAAGTGTCATATCACGATATCAATGATAATAACGATGCCCTGCGTTTATGTTTCCTAGTGCACACAACAAGCCTGAGAGTGAGAGCCGCGTGTCAGCCTCTGATAACGATTTAGTACTTAAAAAAAGGAGCTACTTCAACAACCTCCAACAAAGCACAATACTTTGCAAAATATGCAAGAAAACTGTTCCTGCTAAAGGTGGAAACAACAGACCTGTTTCACCACTGGAAGCAAAAACACACCGTAGAGTACAACCAGGCTATGAAGGCACATGAGGAGATACTAGCAGCTGGTGATGTCCGACCCAAAAGAAAACAAATCAAACATCGCTAGCTGCTCTCTATACAACAGGAAAAGCAAATGGTGAGTAGAAATTACTGATGTGGGTACACAGTGGAAAAGGGGAATGTTAAGCAGCTGGTTAAAAAGGTCGACCCAAGATACAACATGCCAGGTAGAAAATATTCTTCATTTTCAATTTTATTATGTGACAATACTGTGCCAGCTCCTGAAGAGTTACAAGATTAACTTAAACTTAAATTAAAGTGTTAAGCAGTTATTTTGCACTTTTACTTAAAATTTCCAGGGGAAACACTACCTAGGCTACTTCTGTGCTTACATTTGACTCATGCTCTGCTGCTACTATTGCAGTATAATGCTGCTGACACCTTGTGACAATAGATAGACGCTTCGAATTAGGTAGTCTGTCATCAGTGACAGCAGCTCATTGGAAAAGAAGGATGGAAAATGCCCTTCATTTTGTTTGGACTAATGAATTGCTGCCTGCAAGCTGCAGTCACCGATAAAACAGTGTTTGGTATGTTTTTTCTATATCGTCATTATTGCAAATTTCCTTGAAATATTGTTACATATTTTTGAGGCTATATTGCCCACCCCTACTTTCAACAGCATATTGTGAAAGAAAATGAAAAATATTTCTTGTGTGATATTTTAATATGCTTTAAAAATCATGTAACTTTACTATGTAGCATTACAGATCTCCTGCTACTAGGAAGGTCAAATCCAAGGTCAGAGTAGAGGTCAAAAGGTCAAATAGAGATAATATCATAAGATTTGAAATTTGATACAATTCCAATTTATGCAAACCCAATTTTGCAACTGGATGAATAGTTTAAGAAGAGTGGTCATCTGGAAATTAGCACCTACTCCTATTTGGGCCACTTTTGCCAAATTTTGTATTGTAGTCATTTCTGGTTTCAGCCAATAACTTTTGGTCTTAGAACTGACCTAGTAACATATCAAGAAAACTAGAGAAAACCGAGCATCATTTTCACTTTCAGTGACCCAAAAACTACATTTATTTCAGAAACATTTTGGCTGAAGACCAGTGTGATGTGTGACAGACAGACCGATAAAGCTTACCTGCTATCCAATCGTATCCGAGCAAGGGCGGCATTCGATGCCTCTCTGAGTCAGGAATGTCTTCACATTCATCAGACTGAAACGTGACCCTGCTCTGCACCCCCCTCTACAAAAAGAAAACAGGCAATGCATTATGCAGTAATCACCATATTTTACTTCAGTCACGGCTGGATTCTTTCCACCTTTTCAGTGGTCATGGAACACACAGCTTGGTGCAGATTTATAGTTTATATATAGTGATGTGCAAAAGTCTTGAGCCGCCCCAACATTTCTTTATATTTTGCTAGGAAAATGGGAAACTGGTTCAGTGATTTATTGAAACATATGCAAACATGCAGGGAAATACAGTATATAAGGCAAAAACAGAGTTTGTAAAATTCCAATGAGCTTGAAAGTCAGTATTTGGTATGAACAAATATTGTCAAGATGATTCCACACTGCTTCAGTAATGTTGAGGTCCAGGCTCTGGGGAGGTCAATCCATGACCGATAGTGTTCTATTGTGTGTTTTTCTATCCAGGTATGCTTCTGCTGCATTGGCAGTGTGTTTGCGATCATTGTCATGCTGAAAAATGAAGCCGTTGCCAATCAGATGCTTTCCAGATGGTATTGCATGGTGGATCAGAATCTGACGGTACTTTTCTGCTTTCAAATTCCATCAATTTTGACAAGATCTCCAACACCACTGGCTGAAATGCAGCCCCAAACTATGACAGATGACTTTCAGATACTGCTCATCTGCCGTAGATAGCTTTTTAGGCCTGCCACTTCTTTTTCTTTTGTCCTCCACTTGCCCATTTTCCTCAGATTTTTTAAGGATGCACTGCACACCATGTCGACATATGCCAGGTAATAGCTCTTTGGGAATCACTTTGTTGATACAAAAACACTATTTTATACCTGTCAAACTGTGTTATTGTTGGCATTTTTCATAGATTCGATTAAAAAAATTGGAACAAATTGTGTGTTTTTGCAACAGGCTGCTAGTACCAAAATGCAGAGATACAATTTAAAATGGGTTCTTTTCTAACTAGTCTGTTACATGTAGACACAACACTGGTTCATCCCTTGAGTTCGGTGCCTTTTTTATGCTTGAACGATTCATAGCTCAGTGTTAAGTGGCTTAATAAACAAAAAAAACATTACTCTGCAAATGGTCGGGTATAAGGACTGAACTGAAAATGAGTGAAAAAGCAGCCAATGTCCAAAGAAAAACTTTAAAAGACTTTCAGAAAGCCTGGAGAATTATTACTCAAGTCCACTTTAAAAAAAATTACAAGAAAGTCTGGCTCCTTGGAACCAAAATATAAAGAAATGAGGGGTAGCTCAATACTTTTGCACAATACTGTAGTTGTAACAATATCAATTTAAAACTCCCAAACCACTTTAGGTGTCAATGAGTTTTTTGAAAGCAGGGTTGTCAGTGACATACTAATGAGTGCTTTTTCAGCTTGAATTGAATTATTTATTACTTACTAATTTTATGAAATTAAGATAATATAATCAGGGTAATACTGATGCTCCTTTGCTTACTTGCCCTTTGCTGTGATATACTAGACAGGACTTGGTGCTGAATGGCCCTGTGTCCTGTCTTTTGCTGCCTCTGACGAAGTCTGATTTATTTGTATGTTCAGCAGTTTCTTCTCTGTGTTTGCAGGTGAAAGATGGTGTTTGTTTCTCACAGGAATCTGATAAAGACAGGAAGATTTTCTCAATGATTATTTCACACACAGGCTTGTAGTGAAATGGAAAGCAACAGTGGCATTAGAAGGCTGTGCAACAAAAAAACAAATGTGAATAGTGAAAAGGTGGTAAAGACACAAATCTATAATTTTGATTATAGATAATTACAAGAAGAAATGACAATAAAGGTGCTCCTATTAGTTTTTCCCTGGTACTTACAACTGCACCCATCATATTGTCATACTAAAGTCATTCCATTAAAAAGTAAAACAGAGCAACATCCACCCTCTAAAATAAAGCTTATATCTCTGGTGAAAAAAATACTTACCGTATATAAAGTACTTCAATACTAAGTACTTTATTAAACCAACCAAGTTCTTAACAATGCAGCTGCTTTCCTCTTTTGTTACTAAAAACATGTATAACCCCAATTCTAAAAAAGTTGGGACGCTGTGTAAAAGGAGGAATATTTCGCAACTAATTAGGTTAACTGGCAACAGGTCAGTAACATGATTGGGTATAAAAAGAGCATCTTAGAGAGGCAGAGTTTCTCAGAAGTAAAGATGGGCAGAGGTTCACCAATCTGCAAAAAACTGCATCTACAAATTGTGGAACGATGTCAGAATACTGTTCCACAATGTAAAATTGAGACGACTTTGAATATCTCATCATCTATAGTACATAATATCATCAAAAGATTCAGAAAATCTGGAGAAATCTTTGTGCGCAAGGGACAAGGCCAAAAATCAATATTGGATGTCTGTGATCTTTGGGGCCTCAGGCAGCACTGCATTAAAAATAGGCATGAATCTGTCATGGAAATCACCGCATGGGCTCAGGAACACTTCCAGAAATCACTGTCTGTGAACACAATTCACCATGCCATCCACAAAAGCAGGTTAAAGCTCCATCATGCAAAGAAGAGGCCACATGTGAACATGATCCAGATCAGCGCTCAGTTCAAAAGCCTGCATCTCTGATGGTATGGAGATGCATTAGTGCCTACTGAACTGGCAGCTTGCACATCTGGAAAGGCACTATCAGTGCTGAAAGCTATATACAGATTTTAGAGCAACATATGCTCCCATCCAGATGACGTCTTTTTTAGGGAAAGCCTTGCAAGACAATGCTAAACCGCATACTGTATCTACAGCATGGCTTTGTAGTAGTCCGAGTGCTGAACTGGGCCCTGTACTACAAAGCGAGTTCAAAATACTCAGGGTATCTTTCTGTTATCTGGCTAAGCTCAGCAAGTATAGTGTAGGGGTCCTGTTTTAGGATCAGATATTAATGCTTATAGAACAATAAAATTGTTGTAAAATTGTTTGCAGCCAACAGAAAAAATAATAATAAATCAAGGAATAAATTTACATCTAAGAAGCTATATTTATTAGTGATGCTCATCAGGGAAACACAAAGACTTTAGACACTATTTAAAAACTTTAGACCCTCCTAGATCCTCCACACACAGAGTTTTGTGGGATCGTTCAGGAATGGTGACGCTATTTTTCCGGAGAATTGACTGGTCTGTAGGCAGTGATTTCATAAACTGTTAATCTCTAATCTGGAATTTAACCTGCTCCAGAGCAGGTTAGTTTCACAGCATAAGTTACCATGGTGATATACCCCAGTAAGAAGTGAACCACCTTCGTAGTACAGAAAAGCCAGGGTTAACCCTGAAGTTACCTGAATAAGACCAAATCCTGCTTTGTAGGTCTGGCCTGCCTGCAGTCCAGACCTTTCACCAGTTGAAAAAATTTGGCACATCATGAAACTAAAAATATGACAAAGAAGAGTCAGGACTGCTGAGCAGCTGGAATCTTATATCAGACAAGGATGGGACAACATTCCTCTCCCAAAAGTCTAGCATCTTCTCTCCTCAGCTCCCAGACGTTTACAGACTGCTGTTAAAAGAGGGGATGCTACACAGTGGCAAACATGGCCCTGTCCCAACTTTTTTGAGACGTGTTACTGCCATCAAATTCAAAATGACCTTATTTTTTTTTCTTAAAATGGTACATTTCCTCAGTTTAAACATTTGATGTTTTCTATCTTCTATTGTAGAAAATGTATAAAATGTGGGTTCATGAGATTTGCAAATCATTGCATTCTGTTTTTATTTACATTTTACACCCAACTTTTTTGGAATTGGGATTGTATATAAGGAGGAGTTTAACCTGGCTAACCCGTAAACAAAACGTTGTCAGCTTTGGTTTGCTGTGATGTGGGGTCTGGATTAGGTTAAGCATAATAACAATAACTTGCAACGGAAAACAGCACCTTTATTTTGAGGCTAATTTAGCTTATTGCTGCAGACTTCTCTCGTGCCCTTGGCGTCAATTAAACAAACATCTTTTACTACCGGCAAACTTGACGGAAGTTTTGGCGACGGCTGCCCTCGCAGGACCTCGGTCTCCGCCGGTCAGTGTCACCGTTTCTTCAGATGGTCTCCTCTCTTCAGCCTCATCCTTTCTCTCCCTCTCGCGGCTTTCACTGCAGCCGCACAGCCGCTCCAGTTTCTCTCTCTGGTGTCTCAGCTGGTCCAGTAAATGTTTGTTACGCTCTCGTAACACCTCCAGCCGGTCTATGGACATTTTTAAAAAAAATACAGAGCAAGTAAATTTCACCGTTATCTGAAAGTACATGAAACAAGCACAGAAATTTTGGGACTCTTTTGTGCTTTAAACAAGAGCGACTCCATAACAACGCGTTGACAACAGCGATTTGATTGGCTGTTAACATTCTACCCACAAGTCTGTGCTCTCCTTAAAGCGACACGTTTACCTTAAGCTACAGGACAGGGTGTTGAACAACAGAGGGCGCTGCACTTCCATGTTAGAGACACTGATAAGCGTTTCATGGTTCAAGTACAGAGAACAAGTTCACTTCATTACCACGGTGAAAGAAGTGCTCTGATCTTTATCTTTAACGGTAAGTGTACACTTACACTTACAATGTAAATCATATTGCATCATATAATCATACTGGTAATTTTTTTTCCTCATTGTTTTTATTTCCAAGAAGTACTGTGCTTGTTCTATTTCTCCTTGCCATACACCCTCTGCTGTTGTCCAAAATACAAGATCTATCAGTTTATTAAGGACTCTTGCACTGAATCACATACACTTCCTCTTTCAGGAACAGGGGTAGTGAAGCATGAGTCAATCCCACAAGTCAGCTCCTTAACAAATGCACTAATTACTCCTGTTTGAGTGACTTTCCAAGAAACTGCAGTGCCCACATTTTGTAATTTTGCCTTCAGAACTGCCTTAATTCTTCATGGCACAGATTCAACAAGGAGTTGGAAACATTCCTCTGAGATTTTGGTCCTTCTTGATGTCACACAGTTGCTGCAGATTTGTTGGCTGCACATCCATGATGCAAATCTCCCATTCCACCACATCCCAAAGGTGCTCTACTGGACTGAGATCTGGTGACTGTAGAGGCCATTTGAGTACACTGAACTCATTGTCATGTTTGAGAAACCAGTTTGAGATAACTTGAGCTTTTTGACATGGAGCGTTACTCTACTGGAAGCAGGTCATCAGAGGATGGGTACACTGTGGTCATAAAGGGATGGACATGGTCAGCAACAATACTCAGGTAGGCTGTGCTGTTTAAACCATATTCAGTTGGTACTAAGGGGCCCAATGTGTGCAAAGAAAATGTCCTCCACACCTTTACATCACCAACACCAGGCTGAACCCTTGATACAAGGCAGGATGGATCCATGCTTTCATGTTGTTTACTCTAAGTTCTGACCCCACCATCTGAATGTTGCAGCAGAAATCAAGACTCATCAGACCAGGCAATGTTTTTCCAATCTTCTATTGTCCAATTTTGGTGAGCCTGTGCGAACTGTAGCCTCAGTTTCCTGTTCTTAGCTGACAGGAGTGGCACCCAGTGTGGTCTTCTGCTGCTGTAACCCATCTGCTTCAATTTGCACATTCTACATAGCTTGGTTGTAACGAGTCGCTATTTGAGTTACTGTTGCCTTCCTATCAACTTGAAACAGTCTGGCCATTCTCCTCTGACCTCTGGCTTCAATAAGGCATTTTCACCCAGAGAACTGCTGCTCACTGGATAATTTCTCTTTTTCACACAGTTTTCTGTGAACCCTAGAGATGGTTGTGTGGGAAAATCCCATCAGATCAGCAGTTTCTGAAATACTCAGACCAGCCCGTCTGGCACCAACAACCACATTCAAAGTCACTTAAATCACTTTTCTTCCACATTCTGATGCTCAATTTGAATTTCTATGCAATAAAATGGTTCCTGTCAGTATTTTACTATTATATGTGATGTTTTTTGGATTAATATTACCTACTGGAGAATCAATTGTCCAGATAATAGAGGAGTTTTGAAATCATGTACTTATATTTAAAGTAGGAGAATAAAAAATGCCATAAAGGGGAATGTAATCCTTCAGTTTAACACAAATATTCAAAATCAGCAAGGGCATGAAAAAATGTATCTCAAAAGTAAGCAGTAACTAAAGCTGACAGAAAAATGTAGTGGAGTATCAAGACACATATCACATACATACCTCCAGTTTGTACTTATAATGCACTAAGTTACTTTCCAATACACTCTTAGTTTTTTTTTTCGTTTTTTTTTTCAAAGATTTGATTTTGGGAATTTTTGCCTTTATTTGATAGGTGCAGTAGAGAGTAGACAGGAAAAAGCAGGAGAGAGACCAGGGGAAGACATGCAGCAAGGTGCCATGGGTTTCTATAATTCCATAATTGTATTTGATTACTTTTTACTGGTTAATAAGGAGAATAATGTAAACTATGAACTCTGCCTCTGTACAAAATATACTCTCGCCAGGTCAAACTTAGTCATAAAGCCCTTCACAAAGCATATTTCAAAGTGAACAAAAAGCAAACCCAACTAGATTAACCTAATAGATGAAAAAAGGTTAAATATGGCTATTTATAGCACAAGGAAAACAAAACAAGATAAGATAGACTGCAGAAAAGATAACAAGCTTTCAAAGGCTGAGTTGAGCCTAAACAGTACCACTGGGGCTTCAAAGAAAACAGGGACAAAATGCTCCCAAGAAACCCCTGTTAGGTGTCAGGAAGACCAGGCAGTTCAGAGGAAATTCCTACATGGGCCCCTACACCATTACACCACCACCAGACTGAACCCCTACAAGATGTGCCAGAACAAAATAATAAAACCTTTGGCGATATAAAAGTCAGAGGATTGTAATTAAAAAGGCTTGCATTAACAGCCTTTATGTCATATACATGGTTACAGAATTTAATATGTTGGCAACACAAATGTGCCTTCAATTGCCAGAAAACTAATAATAATCTACTTCAGGGTCAGACATCTTTCTTGTTTAAGTTAAAACCAAAACTTTAACTTCTTTAGTTTTCACTGACACTGCCAGAGAGGCATTCATTTAACTATATGTCTATTTTTATGATTGTAATTTGAAGTGTAACTGTGTTATATTGAATGGTCTTTGCAATATTTTGCACGTGCATTTTGCAAAAATGAATGGGGCTCAACAGCAGAAACATATTTCAATATAAAGCATTAGCACCTCTCTGAGTCTTAACGGTAAATAATAAACTTTGTAAAGGTACAGTAAGTGACTGATCTTTTGTATTGGATTGCAATCAAGTTTATGGGCGTATTTAATTATTATTTTAATTTATTTATCCAACATACAAGCAGTTTTTCTCATGACTGTATATTAACCTGACCTAGCTGATGTTTTTGCCCAACTGGCAGAAATGCAACATGCTACAATACACTCATAAGATTATAAAGTTGATATGGAAATGTGTTGGCAAACACTTGCTTACAGGTGTACACTGGGTAATTTTCTGGACTTGTGCTTCAGGGTGTCCAGTAGCTAAATATTTCTTTTTATCTGTCTTAGTGGTAGCTAAACTTTGCCTGCGGGAGTTCAGAATGTGTCTTTACCCCATGACTCTCTTGTACCTACAATACAGAAGTCTCTATGAAGATAAACTGATAGGACAGACAGCAAAGGAACATGAACACTGCAGTTTGTTTCCTGTTTTTCTCAATGTGATATCTCCGTCAGATCTTTTTTATAGCTTAGAGTTCTTGTAAAGCATCGAGTATTACCAAATCAGCACATTCTTTTCCTGTTTCTTTTAGCTGATGATATTCTTGTCAGATGTAAGCATGCAGAGATAATCAGAATTTCTTGCCAACTTCCTGTAGATCAACGCTTTCATTTTCTTCTCATTGTATCAGTCCTAAAGGGCAACCTGTGCTTGTAAAGGCGTAGACAGGAGTGTGTGGTCATCTTTTTACCGGGTGGCTTGATGACATTCGTTTATTTACATTAAACTGTCCATGCGTGGTAACACTAATGACATTGTTGCAGGTGTTGCAGGGTCACACCTATAATCATATGCCCGATCCCCTGCAGAGTGAATGGTGTGGAACTGTGTGGGCGAGCTGCTGCTCAGTATTCCAGTCACGGCTCGTTTGCACTGAGAGCTGTCCAGGCCAGCCCAGTATGATTAGCTGACCACAGTAGTGTGGCGTTGCACCCCATTATCATTAAACGGTGCCAGTCATGAAGTCATATACTCCTCCCTGTCTCTCTAATTACACCCCCACTGTTGGGCTCCGAGCAATTACTGCCCGCCGGCAGAACGCTTCATTGTTCATTAGGCACAGATAACGGACGCATCAACAACAAAAACAAAAGAAAAACGTGAAAATATTCATATTTCTGATAAAGAAATCACATAAGAAATACATTTTGTTTTCAAAGAAACCAGTGATGTGTTTGGGAGAATGATAGTGCATTTATTAGAAAATGAGTCCCATAACCCAGAGAAACCATTTTATTTGTCGTGATGTGTTCAGGAGGACCATTTCAAGTCTTTGTATCCTGTCCTGTTTAGTTCTGTGTAATGAAGCTCTTACACTGTATGGTTATAGTGCAAATGGTTCACATATAAAAAACTGTTCAGCATTACAGTTACTTGAAGCTATTCATAAATAAATATCTTACAATAATAATGAAACTGTTACCATAGCTATAATCCTACTGGAGCGTTTAGTCAAATGTTAGTCATTTAAAGAAATAAACTACAGACTGTATATAAAAGATGGACTCAGCCACCGAAGCCTGTAGTTTGTTACTGTGGCCATTGCTATCTTGGTTTGGGGGTTTTTGGAGCCAAAATTGACTATATTTCGATGAAAGGGTTGAGCGTTATCAACGAACAAGCAAGCTTAGTTAGCAAGCAGCTTCTCTGGGAGCATCACACAGACACAGGTACAAGAATTTCACTCATCAAAACTGGGGTACGAACTTCTTGGACTTGGGGTACTGCATTAAATGCACAGCAAGGTGTAGCATCTGACAGATAATTCCATTAAAAATGCTCCAAAAGTCACCAACGTCACAAACTTTAAGCCAATGAATGAGTTAAACAAAAGAGTTATATAAAAAAGCAACCCCAACACTTGTTATAAAGAAGGAAATTAGGAATTTTTTACTGGGATATAAACGTGTTGACATTGGCTCTAAAGTTGGCATTTTAACATAATAGTCTATGGGGATTTTTGGAGCTAGCCTCAAGTGGCCACCAGTGGTGGTTTTTGCATCCGGGGGCGTGTCCAGAAGGGGTTGCTAAGCAACACAATTTTAAACGACAGGTGAGATTGTCGCCCAACTCTCCACCATGGCCATCTTGCCAATTTTGCCATTAATTCTTAGTATCTTTGTCAGTCGCCATATTTTATTTAACAATGTATGGAGATAAAAAGGAATTTTTATTCTCACACTTTTTTGTGTCAGACTGTAGTCACACACTGTATTGTTAACGGTGACAGCTGATTCCCTGAAAATGTAAATTAAGGTGCCTTTTCTATAAATGTTTTTTGTTTAAAATGCAAACAAGATGTGATAAAGGAAGACAATTATCTTCCTTATGCTACAGTGGATGAGACAAAATAGCACACAGCGAAACACAGAACTAGCACAAAATGATCCAACTGATGCCGATAGTTATCTGCTCCTGAGCAGTAATTATTTTCCAGAGCTGATTATCATCCATGGTAATTTATTTCTGCATACTGAGTACATTAGACAGTGAAAATCTTTCACACACAGCTCAGCTACCTTCAGCTTCAAGTCGAAGAGAAAGACGAGGACACACTAAGACAAAGCAGTGAAAATGTATTTAGGCTGAGATAAAGTTAGTGAAGATTCCTCTGAGTAAATATTCTTCTGAGTTTTGCCTGGGAAAGCATCATTTCTACACTTGTTTTGAGTTGAGCAATTGTCCAGGGAAACCAGAGTTTGTGGTTGTAAAACCCAAACTGTGATAAGGCTTTTCTAAGAAAACATGGTATTACTTCATGGTCCGCTGCTTGCAGCTATCGCTTTTTAAAAATCTGCTCTAAAAAAGTCTCTCTTGACTCCCCTGTTGCAGAGTGGCTATTGTCACAGTGGGAATATGGGGAGGCAAAGAAAATAACCCAGAGCCAAGGTACACATCCAGCCTGTGTGTTCTGTGTGGTGTATGTGTGCATGTGTGTGACTGTTTTGTTCTTTCAAAAACGTCAGCCATTTGCCCTTTTAAACATCAGCAGCATCTCCCAAGAAGCTTTTGGTATTTTCCTGGAAACATGCATCTGGACATAAACGGAGACCGTGATTATGACATCATGCAAGAAGATGTGGTAAGTTCAGAGAGAGACGGGCCAACTGGTGGTGAGAGAGCAGGGTGACCAACAGGATTGGTGAGGGAAGTGGTTTTTGCTGATAAAGAAAGGCAACGGGTCGATCTTCCCTACTGCTCCAGCGATAGGGCCGGATGCTATTAAGATAAGGAGGATTAGACCTGCCATGATGCTGTCCTAGCTTCTAAAACCTAAGGGACAGGTGGAGAGAAAAAGGTATTTTGTCACTTCACCTTTCTGTGACCAAAGAAACTGATTCATTCATGTTGACGGGATGATTTAATTTGATATTATTGTAGTTAAGGGCAATCCAACCGTTTTTCACCATGAGCAATTCTGTCTGAAGCTTTAAAAAACTATGACCATGAATATTTCCATAATAATTAATGAAGAGCTCATTGTTTCTCGCTACTCTCTTGGGATTGTTGCAGCTGCAGTGAAAAAGCTCTAAATGCAGCCCTTTACATTACCTGCTCAGCATGAAACAGATGTACATGTAGAAACTACCTTGTGAACACAATATTGGAGTGAACAATACAGTAATTTGGAGCATTCGTTGTGGATGTATAAATAAAAACTTGCTGCACCTTAGTGGCCAAAAAAGGTGAGCTATTGAAGGTTTTATTAAAAGTAATAACAGGTAAACAAGAAAAGTCTTGCAGGACACTTTGCATTAGTACATTAGTGAAATCATCAATGCAGAAATTGTTGATCATGAATATTGATTATGATGTATTAATATGTAAGCTATGTTTTGAGCGGATTAGAATATTGATGGGATGTGTCCCTTCCAGGATATACTATGATCACTTCCTTGCTGTGCTATATACTGTCGAGGCGTTCAGTCTATGATAGTGAATCATATCCCAACCCCTCAGCATAAATTATACCTTTACAAAGATAATAATGTTCAGTTTTGATTGACACTGTCAATTTTTATAGAGGTTATGGTCTATGGTCACGTTGAACTGGATTGCATCATATGGAGTGGTGTGTTAATGATTTTCTACCACGTTTACAAACTAAGCAAATGAGGAGAGAAGAATTATGAGTACTTATTCAGTATGGTATGCAGCAGACTGGGTATTTTGTAGTTGGGGGTCTCTAATGACTACAGTAAATGTAAAAATAACAACAACACCAACAACAAAACCCAAATATTTATGTAATATCTCATTGCATTGTACTTCAGCTTTAGTGTTTTACTGTATTTTATTTACGTTTTTACCACCTGAGCTCCTTTATTTTGTGTATTTTTATCTTATTGAGCCATTTTGTCATATAGTCTTTTACTGAGCCATTCTACTTAGAGGTATTTTGTAATGAGGTATTTTTGTTGTGGTTAAAGTGTGGGCTGCTGTAACTTTTCCCAATTTTTGGAATAAATAAAGTATATCTTATTGTAAGTGCAGTACTGGAAGTATTGGTGGTTGACCTGAAGATTGACTTCAATAATGTATATATACTGCTTCCATAAATGTAACATATAAACTGTGTCCCAGTGCTTTCTATATATAACCCTAACCAAATTCAAACCCTTCATGCTGCTATGACTGTTTCCCCTTTTTGTTATTACTTTCTGATTATTTCTGTACAGTTTTGCATCTGCTTGACAAAATAATTCAAGGAAAAACTATTTGTTCTTATTAGTGTCTTTGGCACACTAAAGAAAATATTTACAAACTGAGACCAGACCGTGAAAAGGCTTTTTACAAAAGCTGAAATCAGTGTTTGTTCCATCGGTAATAGACTTTTTAAAGTGTTGCAGAGGACCAAAAAAAAAAAAAAAAAAAAAAAAAAAAAAAAAATAAATTAAAATTTTTTTTTTTTTTTTTTTTTTTTTTTTTTTTTTTTTTTTTTTTTTTTAATTAATTTTTTAAATTAATTAATT
>VUQI01000439.1:0-20063 GCA_015106735.1 Paratilapia polleni | reverse complement strand
AGAGGACCAAAAAAAAAAAAAAGAAAAAAAAAAAAGCAACACTAATATACACTTATTATTTATTTATCTTTTTGTATAGCAGGATCTACAAAAGTAGTATAGGCTTTCTTTTTAAATGGCCTGTTTATATTTTGTTTTCCAAAGAAGTTATCCCGAAAGCAATTATGCTCAGCCATGCTTATGTTGCATCTAAGGAGCGAATATGCCAGTGGTCACTCGTATTTCAACACATTACACCTGGAAACTGTGATCTAACGAATGCTGATTTGTGAGACGAGGACAGAGACCATGAGGTTTGCTTCCCGTTTGGTACCTCAGAGTTAGTCAACAGCGGGACCTCATTTTGGAGCTTTTATGTTAGTGCTGTGCTTAATGGCCTGTGTGCCTTCTCCAAGGCCTATTAAACACATGCAGTAAATCAACAGAGGAGGAACATACCAGTTAATCACAGCCTTTGTTTCAGGCTGAGGGAAGACAATGAATCTAACTGAATGCCACCAAGCTGACAAAGAGTGTGTAAGGACAACTTACACTGTCAGATAGACGGACAGCCTCAGCATCCACCTGCTTCTAATGAGATGCCACTGTTTTATGCAATCTCTGCCTCTTTCTGCAAACTATTCTTACATAACCAAGAGAATATAGTAGTTTTTGTAAGAAGAGACAAATTTAAGTTTATATCACCTCATCAGAAAAAGACACAATAAATGAGCTTTTTGTTAAAAATGGCATGGTTTTAATTGTTGACGTTAAAATATTCTGAGCCTGTTAAGCTCATGCTGACTGCAGGCCTAATCCAACAACACAGAGGACGTAATTAATAGGGAGACAAGAATGTAAAGCCATGATTGCTACTATTGTCGAGCAGCAAGCTGTAAAATAGGCAAAACCAGAATCAGTAGAAATGAAAAACTGTTTTTCAAACGCTTATTAATTAAGTCGTCTACAGTTAGAACATGCTGTTTTCTTGTCTAGTTCGTCTATTGTAACCCCCCAGAAAACATCGCCATTTTGTCCAAATTACATAAGACAAAATCTATTATCATTCTTAGTTACAGGTCCTAAATATACAAACTGTCTTTCCACAACAACAACAACATCCTTCTACCCTCACTCTGAGAGTTTCTGAGCGCATATTGCATTTTCTGGCAAAAGCTTTTAGCAAAGTAGATCAGCCTTCTCCATCAAATACGTACAGTAGCATTCATCAACAGTAGCCTAATTAAAAAGCTTTCAAGCTTGTTTTTCAGATCCACTAATCACCAAGACAGTCCAGTATTTGTTTATGGCCTGCGCAAGAACAAACGTTCTTACAGCAACTAAATCTCCAACAATCTAATTTTAGGTTCCCTGCTTAAACATAATTAGACTCTTGCAAAACCGTGGATGCAGTCTGCACTTCAGTATATAACATGCAATATCTAGACTGCAAACTGCAGCAAGGTAAAGACTTGATGTGAGCAAAGCAGCTTGTTTGAATCATGACAAAATGGAATAAGCAACGCATTAGCTGACAATGGTGGATAATTCAAAGCAGAGGGAATAGAAGAACAAGAAAGGTCAACCAAATTAAACAACCTTTTATGTTTGCCTACTCTGAATTAAAGCTCACATAAGTTGAAACACAAAATGCATTTCTGCAAACATTCACTCAGATAGAGCTGCTTTCTTTTAGCAGCAGAAATATTTTTTTTCTGCATAAAAAGTAATTTCACAGCTCTTTGTAACACTTAAATGAGCATCTGTATGACTCCTCTGCTTTTTGGTGTACCTACCTCAGTGCTTGTGGGATGACTTCATAGTTCAGAAGGAGTGAGTGATGACCTGGCACTTTTATGCCCGATTGCATGTTCTCTTTCAGCCTCTTCTGACTTCTCTGATTCAGAAGTACATCTCAGTAGACCTTACCCAGACATTTAAGACACATATCTCCATATGCCCAGCATTAGAGGATTAATAAATTGTAATCACGATGGTTTGGGAATATGTTTAAAAGGAATGTGTAGTTTTCCTTTTCAAGCTGTGAGCTTGTGATTTCATTATCACAAGCTCACAGCTCATTTGTCATTAACAGTTTTCTTCTTATTATTATTATTAGTTATGAAATTAGTCTTTTAGCTGGGATAAACAAGATATCAGATGAGATCATAGCTAATAATTTCCTATCATTGTAAACATTAATTACATGCAACCAACTTTGAATATCTGTTGAACTGATTATCAAATTCAAGATCAACATTGAAATGAATTAATTGCACTTTTGTAGAAACGTAAGAGAGGAAACATTCTCCTGCTAAATAAAATCTATGAATAAATTATTGACTCAGTTTCAAATCTCCACTCCCCACTGTGTTGCACTCCATCAGTCATGTTAAATGACTGCAGCTTTTGCACTTGTAAACATCTCTGTGAGGTTCCTTTCTAAATTTAAATGATGCTGAAGTGTATCTTTAACATGTGTTCTTTTTTTAGATTTGATCAAGATCCCTTTTAACAATCATTAAAATTTTTCACTCTTTGGTCTTGAGTAGCTACAGCACCTGACTGGGAGTCTATGAACATCAGCCAAACACATTACTTTCTCTTTATTATCAGCTAATTAGTGTGGTTAATCAGGCTGATAATGAGCCCAGGCGCCGTGCCATTTCGATTTGACACCAGGCCAGGGTTCAGATCCCCACCAGGCACTCCATAGGCATCCGAGAGCTCCCCGAAGACAAGTTTTCCTGGACACTAGAAGACAGAGGCACAACAAGAGCATCAGTAGTGAGTGGTGCTTGTACTTATGATGAATGGGTAGTATAGATCCATACGTCTGTGGCTGCTGGGATAATAACAAAACAACTAAAATAGGTTTAAACACAATGTGTTGCTGGATTATCTGTCAACAGAGGACACTCCACAGTGAGAAAAAGAAATTGATGCTCACTGTAACACAACTAATATCCTTTTGACCCCTTTGCTACAAACAGACCCACCTCAACCCTTTATAACACACGCATGTCTCTGACATTTTTCTTATCACAGTCATGCAATCAAAAACAATTCGGTACTATCACCTCCCATCTGCCTCCTCTTCCTCCCTCCCTCTCTCCTCTCCTTCTTTTACTCTCCCTCCCTCTCGGCTGCCTCACTCATTCCCTGAGCAGCACACTGAACTGGATAACGTCTCCTTCAACCCGCAGCACAAACTCATTTCTCTATACACCAGCTCTGAGTGGATGCTCAGCAGGGGTGTTTGAGATATTAGCACACTGTGGAGGAACGGCTCAGGGACTTCTGCCATCCACATACAAAGGTAAGCCTCCGGGTCCTTTAGATTACATTTTTGTTTGGTATCAAGTGCCAAAGTGAGAGTGGTTAAAGTTACCCCACGAAGCTGCAGCCTTTAGGTATTGCTCAGGTCAGCTTCGCAGCAGTCCCAGGACAGATTTAAAACACAGTTTTTAAGCTGTTCAGGCATCTCTACATGGAAAATGTAGATGTCACTCTCACACACTTTAGGGCAAAATAACTGAATAGGACTGAACTAGTGAAAGTGTGCAGATTGTTGGCAGAGCCTGACCTGCAAATTCTTGTTTTGTTTGTAAGACAAAGTTCAGAGAAGTACAGTACCCGTCACTGAACAAAGCCGCACATAATCTTAATGTACTTAAAATAAAGAGTCCTTAAGACATTTAGTACAGATTAGTCTCACTTTCAGAGAAAGACTCTTATTTTTGATACCCTGAATCTCTGACTATCAGATTACTTTTGGTACTTTTAGGCTTTGATTTATGTAGCATATAATGTGGTTAGCATTTCTCATGTTAAAGCTGCTGTGGACATCTTCAGAAAATTATTTGAAATCATTCTGAAGGTGTTTAGCAGAATTTTAACTTTAAATCTACAGTCATCAGTGTCACTGACCAAATCAGTTGCTTATTGCATGGATGCTCATCTCACTGCTGACTGAGAGTACCATTAAATAACATATAACATATAAATCTCTCCTTGGGCTGGTTCTCCCTTACCTGTGTATGTACATGTGTAGAAATGAAAACATTAGCCTACAGATGTTGTTTATCCAATGTATTGTTTTAACTTAGTGATTCTAGCTATACTGTATATTGTCTTTACTCTTGTGTATGTTGCTACCCTCTTGGGCCAAATCTCCAAACATGATAATTTCAACATGTCTTTTACCCGATCAAACAAAGGAGGATGGAAATGGAAATGGCATCTCAGCTGTGACAGAGAGTATAATTCTGCCTTGTTTCTGTCTTTGCTGATTTTCCCCAGTCAAAACTAGAAAGTGAATGCATCACGGATGGTGATGCTGATGTTTGGTGCTGAGTCTAATTTTATGTTCAGTAAAGGTTACCAACAACTCAGCAGGCACCTAAATTGCAGCACCTATATTGCTTCTGTGGTTTTTGCCTTTCTTTTGAAAAGAGAGTAACGCCCTGTGAATCACAGCAAAGCTGACAGCGGTGCTCTCAATCACAAGTTTTTCGCCACTGCTGAAAAGCTACTGATTCATGCAGTACCAATGCTGATTCAGTGTTGTCATCTCACTTTGAAACTCTGTCTTTAACATTTGCTTTTAAATCTGCTGAACACCTCAAGCATGGTGGCCATGCCGTCTGCAAAGGTGTGGCCAGTTTCAAAGTTGGTAAAAATGCAGACAAATCGTTACCTTGCTCTGACAGCAATGAGCAGCGGTTCTACGTCTCTTTTATCCCAAGTTGTGTCTCTCAGGCTACAAAGAGACTGTCCTAACCATCTGCTTGGTGGTTAGGACTAACCCATGATTCATTCGGATTAAAGCTGGAGTAGACAATATGTTTTGGGCTTCACTGGACATAAAAATACACGATGACTTTTCATCACATTGTAACAAAAGTGGTCTGAGAGAGAATTAGACTCCTGCCCCTCCTCTGGGACCTGTTCACAGGCTTTAGAAAATCTAGCTTGTGATAGGAGACTTTGGCCTATCACAAGTCTCTTCAGAAGGCTATCACTTTGGAGAGCAGGGTTCAGATGTTGTGTGAAGTTTTAAAATCAACACTGATTTAATTTTAGTGCACATGCACATGCTCATCTGGTTGATATTAATTTCTATCTATCAGATCAAATTTAAAATGGTCCTTAACATTATTTCTCATATGCTTCACTGGTTTTGAATTCAAACAAATCAGCACTGAGGGATGTTTCATTTTAAGTGACAGTTTGAATTACAAATTGAAAGGGACAGCCTTATGTTTACCTTTTATTCAGCTTTTCCTAAAATTATCAGTCAAAAATAATGCATGCCTATTTTTCTGCCTTTAAATCTGTGGATTACATAAGTTTCTCCTATCATAACTCGTGTGTCTTTTATTTAAAGGAAACACGATATTCAATACGTTTAATGTAAGTGTAACGTAATACAGATATAAAATAGCAGTCAAATACAGTAGATGAGCTCAATGCTCTGATTACTGACAAACTGCTTTAGTTTTGGTGGTAACAAAATCTGCCTTTGCTTTAGTGTGTCTGAAATATCTTTAAAATGTCAAATGCTGTTGACTGAAAGGCCAGTGAGTCTGTGTTATTTCTCTTATTAGAAAAAGTAATTCTGTAAAGAATAATTAATTTTTCTTCTTTATTGTCCAATTCTCCATGCCATCTCAATTTTGCATTAGTTGGAAATGAGCCATGGACTTAATATTCATTTGAAAATCCAGATTTTTAAACCTAAATTCTACCATGCCAGGGAGAAAGCAATGAGACTGTCTGAGGATGTTTTAAATATGTAAATAAATACTTGTAGTGGGCAGCAAATCTTGTACTGACACAGCAGACTGCACATTATTGGACAGTTTTCTATAATACGAGGCCTGTATTTAATGCATTATGTCAGGATTGAGCCACAGAGGGTGTTTCTGTGCGGTCTGATGCTGATCCAGTTTGTGGATGGGAGTGAAGCTTTAACAAGCCCCTGCCTGCTCTTCATCACTGTAGAGCCAGATATGTGCCCATGAGTATTCATCAGGAAGGGCTAATGGGCCACAGCAGTGTGAACCTCTGATTTACAGCCCGTCCCTGTCAGGCCTAATGATAGGGCAATGGAAATGGTTATGGAAGAAACAGGTGCTGCAGAGTGAATAGATGCAAAGCAATGCTGCTGAAAGCCACGGGTGATTGTTGTTTTGTCCCCTGCACAAATGCTCATTTGCAATATTGTGTTCACAAATACGTGATTATTGTGCATAGAAATTAGCTCTCTTGAAGTAAGGATGCCTCAGTGTGCATGTGCATGTGTGTGGGGATGTAAAGTGGGGCCAAATACTTGTATAGCAAAAAACAATGGTCAGAATAAGTAAGTTTAATGTTACATTTACTGTTTGTCAAATTGTTTTCAGCATGAACTTCACATTCGATAGACAATGACTCTCTATTCTTGCCAGATTAATAACATATGGAGCTCAGCGATAAAGATGTGCTCTAACTCCTACGCAGTGCAAAATGTACTGAATATAGTAAAAGTATTAAAACATGTAGACCAACCCCTGTAGAATCATCAGTATTACAGTAATCTATTCAGTTTAACAGCCAAACCTTCCTGTAAGTCGCTGACGTATTACGGTTGCAGAAACCCATTATGTAATCATTCACAATATTGAAAAACAGATTACCGCTACAAGATAGATAGCAACAACACATATACAGGGCTGCTGCAAAGGACTCTCACACTTGGCCTTAAAATGTGTCTTGGGTGATGGGCTGAGACACATAATCATTTATACTTGTGTACCCAAGGTGTCCAGCTAAACATTTCGCTTCACTAGAAGGTCCAGTTATTACAGTTATTATGTCTGTCTGGTCATTTTCCAGCAAAGATTTGTGCCGTGGTTCCTGACCTTTTTGGCTCATGGCCCCTTAAATTGAAGCATCTACTGTATCAGACTATACAGACTTTGGTTGTTGAAAGTGGATCGTTTCTTTCCGAAGGACTAAAGAGATAAACATTTTTTCACTGAAAAATGTAAAAAATATGGAAACATGTTTTTAACATTTTTTAATAGTTACTGTCCCTTAAATCAGACTGTGACTCTTCAAAATGATATTTACACACCCTTATCAGCCTCCTTTCACATGACCCGTTACCCATCACCCACATGGTGATCTTTTCAGTTTAAATATCAGCAGCAGAGTACATATAAAACCAGAAAATGAAAGGAATTTAATTTCACTATAATTATAATTCAGCATCCCCCCCTCTAATAAAAAAAATAGGTTTAAAACATATTATAACCTCACTAACTACTTATGTTTTATTGAAGTTATAATATGTTTTGAAGCTGTGAAAAGAAAATCTCAAAATCCAATTTGTGTATTCAACAGGTTCAAAAATCTTAATGAAACACTACAGAATAAAACCTGAGCTAAAATGTTTTATATCACTTTATAAAAGAGAGAAAAAAAACTGCATTTGTGCATTAAGACCAACAATTTCACAACTCCTGTCAGTGAAGTTGTTGTAGGTGTTCAGCAGTTGCAGCTCACTCACTGCAGGTCAGCTGGCACAGTTTACCGATGGATCACTGCACAGCCCACACACACACACAAAAACACACAGTGGTAGCTCTCCGCCTGGACCATCCCACACTCCAACGGTGTCTTTCCTACAGAGCCGGCAGTTAGGAGGAATATGGGCAAATCCGAAAGCCAAATGGATATCATGGAGAAATCAAGTAAACCTGGAAAGCGTCGTTGGACTGTTGCAGAAATCGGTCTGTCTGTGCTGCTCCTCTTAGTCAGCTGTGCCTTGGCCGGGCTTGTAGTCCTCTACACATCAGCTATGAAAGGTAATGGCTCTGCCAGGATCACCACAGATAGGCTCCAGATATTACAGCACTAATGTCATGTGTCTCCCTACTCTATTTGCTTATAATAGTAAGCCAAAATTAACACAGGAAATAGTCTTGAAAATGCTTCCAGAAATGATCATGATGGTCTTTATTCAACAGTGATACATATGTTTTTAGATAACCTTGGGAGAAAGTTTAATGTCTAATGTTACTCACGAAAATGAGCAAAGTAAGGACTTTCCGCAATGTTGTTAATGTACACTGCACACCAAGGTCCAGGCTTTAAGTTGGAAAATGCAACTGGCTTCTGTTTGGTGGGCTTGCAAACACAGTTAAGATGCTGTGTCAAATTTTCTTTTGCTTAAAAATTGCCAGTTAGCAAAAGAAAGCATCATTCAGCACAGTTATAAAATTCATGATAAAGTAATCCAGAGTATGTCTGAGGTTGTTTTCATGCTTTTTCTTCCATCCAACTCAGAACAATCAAACAGGCCGAGTGTGTCCAGGAGCTCAACAGGTGAAGGTGAGTGTAATCTTCTAAGCGCACCACAGAATACGTTGTGGGATAAGTGGGTTGGCCTGTGTCATATTTGAGCCTGCACCTCTGATAGACACTGTAATACTGTAAGTCCCTTTGCTGCCTGCTCAGCAGAGCCACACAAAAGTGAAAGAACACAGTCACTGCTGACACAGACATTTCGCCTCTCACGCAGACTACAGATCTAGGCTACTTAGAATTGGCTTTGAACTTCACACAACGACATCCTCCCTCTCGGTTGGGGTGCACTTTGTCAAAGAGTTCACATGTTCTCTCGTAATTGTTCACACTGATTTTTGCAGGCCAGCTGTTACGCTCCAACTCCAACAATGTGTGCACAACTGCAGACTGTGTTACTGCAGGTGAGATATTTGCTTTTTTCTTTGCTCTCCTGCTGTTATATTTTGCAAACAGTCAGCTCCATCATTGTATTAAACCGCCTTGTGAAGTTTTACCATGCTGTCCTTCTGTCTCTCTTTCCTCTCCGATGTCTTAAAGCTGCTCGGCTCTTGCAGAACATGGATAAGTCCGTGAAGCCTTGTGATAATTTCTACCAGTATGCCTGCGGGGGTTGGCTGGAGCGACATGTCATCCCAGAGACCAGCTCCCGTCACAGCGTCTTTGACATTCTGCGAGACAAGCTGGAGATTGTCCTCAAAGGTCAGCTGGGTGTAATCTTCAGTGGTCAGTGTGGGCTGCAGTATTTTGGAGCTACACGTGGGCTTCATTCAGAAAGGAAATATTTGCATGTGTTTTGTTGTTGCAGGTGTTCTTGAGACAGTGAATGAACAGGACAGAGATGCCATCAAGAAGGCCAAAATCCTTTACAGCTCCTGCATGAATGAAAGTAAGGCTGTCTTTACTCTTTTCTTTCTAAGAAGTGGCAAGAAAGCATAAGATATACTGACAAAAACAGTTTGCTATTTATTATATCAGTCAGCCTTCCTCAGCCAGGGTATCAGCAGGGTTCCCCAGCTTGAACTGAAGACTTTTTAAGACCTTAATATTTAATACTTACCAGCTGTGCATACCAGTAATTTCTGCTATGCACCCCGGGTCTGGATAAATTACATAAAATGGTTTGATAGAATAACCAGTTACAGCCACTGAGTAATTTAAATTTATCTCAGAAAACTTGCCTTCTGAGTCAGTGAGTTGATTTGTAAGTGATGGTGCCAGCTAGAGGTCTGAACTCAATATGACATAATTTCTTTTAGTAGTGAGACCATAATGTTCCTGTTATGTTCTATAAGTTGAAGTTTTTTGGGGGGTTTTTTCCCTGCAGGCCTCATAGAGGAGCGTGACTCGCAGCCCCTCCTGAAGCTCATTGAGCGTATCGGAGACTGGCCTGTGGCGTCAGAGGACTGGAACACCACCACAGGTAGAAATCACACTCCGATTAATGCCTCCTGCCTGTTTTATACAAACAGGCACGTGTGCACATGTAACACGCGCATGCAAACAAGTGCTGTTCTTTCTCAAAAACATAACGCAGAGCCTGTGCAGCTATATTTGCTCTCAGTGAATAGCTGTGTATAAGCTTTGTTGGCGGGATCAAGAGGCCGGTCGAGGCTTTTCAGTTGAGCAGTCAGGTGTGGAGTTTGGGAGGGAGATGCGTGGGCAGAGGAGCAAGTCCTCAATCAGGACTGTGAAGGATGCTTTAAATAGTCCGCTCTTCCCCATGCTCCTGGCTCTTGCCACTTTAATTAAATGTAATCATGGATGGTGGCTCAAACACAATTAGCCACGCATAGCTGCATCTGCGCACACAGATTTACACAGCGAGCCCAGATAATGTGCAGCAGAGGCATAGAGATTTCTGCAGCGGGGTATGCTGAATAGCTCTTTACAGCTAGACAAATGTTCTTAAACTGAGTACAAATTTCTCCCTTTTTTGCAGAGGAAGCGTGGAGCCTGGAGGACACACTGGCAACGCTTACTGCTCGTTTCCACAAGAAGGTTGTGCTGGACATGTATGTGTGGACCGACGACCGGGACTCTCAGCGCCATATTATATATGTGAGAAAACAGTTTATCCAGGCAGAGTTAGTACAGCTGTTATACAATTACTATAGATAAGCCTGACCTTTGTTGCTGACAGCAAGGTCCATGAAAAAAGAAACCAACAATGCCTCCAACTTCCTTCACTGACTCAATCCTAATCATGCTTGCTCACACACTTGTCTGGTTTCTTTTCTTAAGAAGGATGACTAGCATCCAAAAACAGCTGGGCACTTTTTTTTTAGCAAGCAATACTCAAACAAAAGTACATTTTCAGCTGCACTTAATGCTCTGTATGCTATTTGTGGACAAAGGCACATATCTCACAAACCGACAGTGTGTCCATTAGTGTGTTTTAATGTGTACAGAGACACTACTCATGTGGCAGTGCTGCTCAGTCAGTCGGTCCACTCCTTCAGTTAAAACTAAAACATCTCAACAGCTCAATGATGGATTGCAGTGAAATTGATGACAGATGATAGGTGATAATTTAGTTCATCTTGCGGATTTTTGATTATTATGCTTTTAAAAACGCATCTATGCAATTTTTTTCTAATGATTATGGGCATGCAAAAGTGCATGAGTGCTGTCCTTATTTTTGTATTCTTGGTTAGATTGACCAGCCCGGGCTTGGGATGCCATCTAGGGACTATTACTTCAATGATGGAAACTACAAAAAGGTGATGTAGAACATTTCACTCATATCCCAACAAAAATGTACAGTTATCCTCATGAAATCAAACAGATACCATTTGATTTTTAAATATCCATGTCTGAGACTTCTGCCTCTACCACAGTAAAGTGGAGGTGAAGAGGGTTAATATTAAAAACTAGTATCTGAATAAAGATCTATTGGAATTTTTGGTACAATGAAAACTGTTCAGGGCGAGGTCTTATCTTGAGTAACAACCAGTTTGGTTCTGGGAAGAATGTGCTAAGTGGTACTAATATGATTCCTTCAAACCTGTTGTTCTGGCGTTACTTTGATTTTGTCGTTAAAATAAAATTCATAGATTATACGATTGTACCACAGGTTCGAGAGGCCTACCTACATTTCATGGTTTCCATTGCGAAGATAACCCGAGAAGACAGGAACTTGACTCAGGATGACGACCGAGTGTGGGAGGAAATGATGCAAGTGCTGGAGCTGGAGACAGACATCGCCAATGTGAGTGCCAGTCACAACAGGAAATAGAATTATGAAACGAGGTTCAGGAAAATTAACAATGACAAGATGAAAAATGAGCACCTCTCTGCTTCTAGCAAATGAGAGAACCAGACATATACATACTGGCATCCAGGAGATTAACCAAGCTCTTAACAATCTTTTTTAAATTCATGCCTGCCAGGAGCAGAACAAATGTTGATGAAAGGATAGCAAAATGTGAATATATAAAAAAACAAAAAAAAATGTTTTTTTCCTGATGCTTGACAGGCTACATCACCAGCAGAAGAGCGCCAAGATGTCACCGTCCTTTACAACAAGATGACACTTGCTGAGCTGCAGAGCACATATAGCCTTAATGTAAGCATGATTTCACTTCATTATTGTGTTGCGGTGCAGGCAGGCCACTGGTTCAAATGAACTGCTCAGAGTGAGTAACAGAATTTCTGTTTACTTCCTGCCTTTGAGGTACCTTTGAATTGGGCAGTGTACTGGCACATTTATACTATATTCATGGAAAATTCAGACTGTATATAAAAGATAGATGCAACTTCTGGGTCTGAAAAATGGAGCCAGATGGATGGATGCAGAAGTGTCTTAAACCTGCATATTTTTTTTTCTAATGGCCAGCAGGGGGCCTGTGGTTGCAAAAAGTCAGATTGAATAGAAGTATATGAGAAAATGACCCTACTGCTCACTTGATCTATGACCTCAGTAAACACTTTCCTGATGAGTTTTTGGTCTCGTTCACTAGTTTCATGTCTGAGTTTCTAAAACATGATTTTATTTTGTAAATTATGGTCCCCATTGTAGTTAAAAGGGAGATAAAGCAGGGTATGCTTTAGGGCTATATCCTAGTCAGATCCCCTTCCTCTCTTGTTCTGTCCAATTTCAAATCACCATGAAGCTGACAGCCCAAATGGTCAGCTTGAGGCTTCAAAACAGGACTTCACTAAAAATTGATGACATCATAATATCTACAGCCACCATTTACGTACGTGTGAAAAAGAAAGTTTTCACAGGACTGCATAGAGTCCTGTGAAAACGTAAGTACACCTTTACTGCTTCCATAGGAATTAAGAGGGTAAGTAGCAGCCAGGTGCTGGTAATAAAATACACTTGATTAACTGATCATCAACAAGAGTAACCACATCTATAAAAGTAGAGGTTTTGGCAGTATGCTGGTCTGGAGCATTCAGGTGTGTGTGACTGTGTTGCCACAATCTTCCGTGCAATGCTCAGAGAAATTGCAAAAAACCCAAGAGCTACATCTCAGTCTCTACAGGCCTCAGTTAGCATGTTAAATCCTAAAGTTCATGTGCAATTAGAAAAAGAAAGTATTGCTTGTTTGGAAGGGTTGCCAGGAGAAAGCCTCTTCTGTTTAAAATGAACCTCAGCATGGTTAGGTTTGCAAAGTTATCTGAACAAACCACAAGACTTCTGGAACAGTGTTCTTTGGACAGACAAGACCAAAGTGGAGATGTTTTGCCATGATGCACAGTGCCACATTTGGCAAAAACCAAAGAGGGGGGGATGATTTGGACTTGTTTTGCAGCCATAGGACCTGGGCACCTTGCACTCACTGGGTCGACCATGAACTCCTCTGTGTACCAAAGTACTGGCCAAAACTGGGTCATGCAACCTGACAATGATCCTAAGCACACCAACAAATCTACAACAAAATGCCTGAAAAAGAAAAAAGGTGTTGCAATGGTCCAGTCAAAGTCCAGACCTCAACCTGATTGAAATGCTGTGGGGGGACCTTAAGAGAGCTGTGCATAAATGAATGCCTGCAAACCTCAATGAACTGAAGCAACATTGTAAAGAAGAGCGGGCCAAAGTCCTTTGAAATTTTACTTTTTGACAGTATATACTGTTAGCCTTTGACTATAGAGAAAATATGAAGACACCTCCAGCAACTGGTTAGGTTAGCCTTGCATGACACTTGAAAATGTCCCCAAAATGTTGAATATTTCTCCAAGAATGTACAACAAGAAGCCCAAATAACAGTTAACTTGGTCGATGAGACTGCTGGCAAATAAGGCAGCATCACTTCCGTCTCATTCGGGTTAATGATTTTAACTGTGATACTAATGTAGCTGCAAAGAAAATATTTACAGCAGATGAAGAACATGAACATATTTCTTGGTTCCTGTGCACAACAAGTGGTCAAGTGTCCTGATATAGAAAGTAATGGAGTGTTTGAAACAGTGTACTTATTTACCATATTATTTTTGTGCACAATGACACCTTGTAAAATGTTTACACCTTGCACATGGTAATTCAAGGTGCCACTTTGACTTACTGTACCTGAGGGCTAAATATGTAACCGTACATAACTATTTTGGAAACAGCTTTTGAGACTGTTATTGTTGTTGCTGTTGTGATATTTTTTTCAAGGTGGAAACATCTTTAAATATTACAAAAAACGAACAAAAAAAAATGACGTTAACAATCTGTTAGTTTTTTTCAGAGAAGGAGGAAAGTTTCATAAACATCCCCCAAACATTCACACAATAGAACAGTAGGTCAGTGGTTTGATCCCTGGATCCTCCACTCTCCCTGTCAAGGTCTCTTTAGGCAAGACACTGAACCCCAGGAATGTCCCCTATTGTGGCCTTCACAATGTGTGTGTGATAGGTAAAGCTTCCTATGTATACTTTCTGAATGGGTGAATGTGGCTTGTAAAGCTCTTTCAGTGAAAAGTGCCATATAAATGCAGGTAATGTACAATGGTTGTATGGCTTTGGTCAAAAAGCAAAAGTCAGTATGTACCTATCATGTTTATTTAAGATATGCTATTTATCAGCCATCGTCATCCACCTTAACTTAAAGATAGGGGGCTTTGAAAACCATCTTAGCTGAATCCAAAGAGATTTAAAGTGGCTTAACTTAACTGATCCCCACCTCCTAAAATAACTGATAGCTGGGAGACCTACTACCATGAAACCATATTGACTATACTGATTATTTTAGCTATACAAATTCAAAGTAAATATGTTACAAATTTTAAGTTTTGGCTTTTGTTTTCCAGGGTTTTAACTGGACACGATTTATTCAGGGTGTTCTGTCGAGTGTGTCCATTGATGTGCAGTTGGACGAGGAGGTGGTGGTGTACAGCTCTCCCTACCTTGAGAAGATGAATGATGCTCTCTCCAGACACAGCGTCAGGTTGGTCCAGGAAGATTATCCAAAAAAAAAAAAAGAGTCCAAAGCAGCACAGTTTAACAGAAACCATTTATTATTTTTACAGAACTATGCAGAACTACCTCACCTGGCAGCTCATCATTGAGAGAGTTAATAGCTTGAGCCACCGCTTTAAAGATGCCAGAGCCCGATACAGAAAGGTTTGATGAGCAGGACATAACAGGATAATGGATGTTAACATGAGCTTGTTTGTAGACAAAATAACTCTCTGTGTCTGTGTGTTTGTGTGTATGTGGTCAGACTCTCTATGGGACCACTGTGGAGGATGCTTGGTGGCGAGAATGTGTCCGTTATGTCCAGAACAGCATGGAGAACGCAGTTGGAGCTCTGTACGTGCACGAGACTTTTGCAGGAGAAAGTAAACGAATGGTGAGTCCTTTTGGCTCCAAAACAGCCTGAAACATAGCCGAAAGAAGTTGTCCTTCAAGGATGGAAATCAGTCAAAGATTTACATCAAACTTTGACTTGTAAGGTAAAATGCAAATTCTGTGTTACAGTTAGAAGTCTGTAGCACATGTGCAACATATGGCACATTTTTAAACTCCAAACTGCGAAAAAAGTAAATAAAGAACTTTATAGAAGAATCTTAACAAACACAAAAAAAATTAAAAGAAAGATGTGACCAATATGGATTACAAGCTGCAAACTATACAAAAAAGAAAATCCTCCCTATACAAGTGGCAATAAGGAGGTGTTATTTCCACTGTTAGGTCCCCCTTAGTTTTGAGAGTAGTTACAGGATCTGAGTATGCTACAGAGTATCTAATAATACGTTCAGAAATGTAACTGAACTGCATAATGCAAGTTGGCCAGTGTGGGGGTGACATGCACTCCTTGTTTAGAATTTGTGAAAGGTTTGGCTGTTTTCTGAACCAATTGAAGCTGAGTAAATGCAGCTTTGCTTAAACAAACAAAAAACAGAGTTGAAGAAACGAAATCTAGGATTTTCCATTATGTCATATTGAACACTTTTGTCACACTGGTCAGACGTACTTCAAGACTCGAAATATATTTTCACTGAATTTCTATTTTGTATAGGTTTCATGCATGTCTGGGATAGTGGCTATTTTTTCCCCCCATTTTATGTAAATTTATTTGAGATTTAAGCTCCTTATTGTATCATATTTAAATTTTGATTTATTGAGCTCTTCACTTTTTTGTATTTCTGATATAATTGAGCTCCTTCTTTAGTATAAATTTTAACCTTCTGTGCTATATTGTTCTGTGATATTGTAATTTTTTTTTTATAGAAATAAGTTGTTTTTCTGTGTTGTGTCTACTGTAACGCAGTAATTTCCCAACATGTGGGATAAATAAAGTATTTCTTATCTAATTATCTTACCTGATATGAAAAGCACATCAATATGCACCATACATCATAGTGGTGAAGAAACTGCTGTAGAAATTGTTCCAAATCCATTATGTATTCATTCCGTGTGCCTTGAAACATGCATTGGTTAGAGTGAGTTATACACCCATTATGCAGCATTTGCTACCTGGGGTCTCATAGTTGTACAAATGTATATGTGAAGTGTGTATGAGACTCTGATTATGACACAAACTTCATGTTTGTGTCATATGTTTGCAGGTCAGTGACCTCATCAGCAAGATCCAAGCAGCGTATGTAGAAACACTGGAGGAGTTAAGCTGGATGGACACTCCCTCAAAGGAGAAGGCGAGAGAAAAGGTATAATATGAACAACGGTTTTCATTTCGTTCTAAGAGAATCAGAGTGGATCTCCAGAAGGTGATTGATATCATACTGATTGTTCTGCATCACTTTAAGGCCATGGCAATCAAGGAGCATATTGGCTATCCAGATCATATCCTGCAGGAGAGCAACCAGAAGCTCGATCAGGAGTATGCTCATGTAAGAAAAGCTTTGTTTCCATGTCACATTATAAATACCTGAAAGATACTCTTATCACTGACATGTCACATTTCTGTTTGCAGCTAAATTTCAGTGAAGAACACTACTTTGAGAACATCCTGGAGAACCTTAAGTCTGAAGCCCACAAGAGTCTGAAGAAGCTCAGAGAGCCTGTTGATCCTGACTTGTAAGTGACTGATATAAGTTGTCCTTTAGTGGGTTTTTTTTTTGTCCTGCTTTCTGTTTCAAAAATAGTAAATAGCAATGTACTTCTAAAATGGACATGGTGCATTGAATGTACTGCTGCTGCTATTTTTATAGTCACAAGAAAGATGTGTGTCCTCAGAAAAAAAACTCAAAGGACACTGAAAGTGAAGGTTTAAATTTATTTTTCATTGTGCAAAATGAGCTTTGCACACAGATTGTACAGCTGCTGTATTAAATGGAAAGGTGCCTTAATAAACCCTGTCACTCCTCAGGTGGATCATTGGTGCTGCTGTAGTGAATGCGTTCTACTCACCCAACAGAAACCAGATTGGTAAGAGCTTTACAAGAATCACACAAGGCCACCGGCAACCTCTCTGACAAATTAAAGATGTTTTTTTATAGTAACACTCACTCCTCATCGCATGCCTGTTCAGCACTGCCAGTACTTACTGTGATTTTACTCCATGCTCGGTTGTATCCATCCAGTGTTCCCTGCAGGAATCCTGCAGCCACCGTTCTTCAGTAAGCATCAGCACCAGGCTCTTAACTTTGGTGGAATAGGGATGGTTATCGGACATGAGATCACACATGGATTTGATGACAACGGTGAGACGCTTGTGACTCCATCATTCATATTTTTGGGAGCCTGAACTGATAAATACAGTTTGTTATTTTAAGTAACTTTCTATTTCAAATTTGTTATTACTAGACAATGACAATTCTGAGTTAGTGCAAACATTATTTAATGCATTGTGTCTCCTTGCAGGGCGTAATTTTGACAAAGATGGTAATATGTTGAACTGGTGGAGTAATTACTCTGCTGAGCACTTCAAAGAGCAGTCACAGTGCATGGTGCAACAATATGGCAACTTCAACTGGAAACTAGCAGGTGGACAAAATGTAAGCACCTGTGGCAATGACTTGTTTTGTCTTGGCTGCAGTACCGTTTATTAAGCGAGCACCGCAATGAGTGTTTTCACGCTGGTGTGTGTGAATGGTTTTGTCCGCATGATTGCAGATCAGCGGAATCAGCACTTTGGGGGAGAATATTGCAGACAATGGAGGGGTTCGTCAAGCATATAAGGTTGGATGTTAGATGCACAAACCCACATGTTACTATTTCAGCAGCAATGACCAACACCAAAAGGCTTATAATAAACTTTCTGTGTGCATGTGTGTGTTTACAGGCTTATCTTAAGTGGGTGGAGATGGATGGTGAAGAGCCTCGTCTACCTGGTCTAGACATGGACCACAAGCAACTTTTCTTTCTTAACTTTGCCCAAGTAGGTAATGAGGTAACATGAGCTCAATGCCAAAGCTCAGGGGGAAAATTTTTTTCAGTGGATCCTTCGTGCTGTGAAGTAAACACAGCAGTAAAAAGAGAGGATCAGGGGTTGAGACGGTGAACGATCCCGAAGCAAATCACTGTTGAGCAACACATGCAGGGGATGAGAGGAGCTGCTAAGTAAAGAGCATCTTGGTGCCACAGAACATAAAGCAAAGGCAGAAAACTGCCATCGACGATAAAACAGATCAAGCAATAGATCAAAAAACCGTTTGACCGAATCTGTTTCAGAGCCGCAGGTTCTCCACTATAGATAATGAGATTTACAGGTCAGTTTTTACACGAGAAATATCATTTGTACCAAAATTGGACATACAAAAACTGAGAGAGGATTTATTAAATGGGAAGTACTTTAAGTATATAGCATTCAAAGCTATATTTTGGTTAGATTTATAAAAAGAGGATGTGCAGTGTTCAAAGTCTGCAGAAACCTTTTAGAAATAGACCACTCTACTAATATATAATTTTTTTCTAGGTGTGGTGTGGTGCTTATCGGCCTGAGTATGCCAGCCAGTCCATTAAGACTGACTCACACAGTCCTTTAGAATACAGGTAAGGAGCTTTAGTGTGGCTAGGTAATAATTTCTGATGCACACTGATAACATTTTTTTGTCAGAACCTCTGACATATTCTTGAAGTCCTCCTCCTCCACTCAGATGTAAGTTTTGTTAAAGCTTTGTTGGGGAAAACGTACTGTACTGTATGGAAAAAGCCTTTCCTATTAAACAGAAAAGAACTTGTGTCTAGGATCTCAATTTTAAAATCAACCAAATCTAAAAGAAACATTTACACCTGATCCTCTCAGAATCATCTAATTTTTTATGCACAATAATTTTAGTATATTTATTGAAGGCATGTAAAATTTTACCTTCATAGTATGAATAATTTCAGACTTAGAGGCCCTCTAAGTGCATAGAGGTGGGTCAGAATTTTGAGCTTTTTTATTGCTTTTTTTTCTCCAACATTTATGAGCCCTCATAACGTCTTAAGTACAGCAAATGCAAGCACATTTAAGCTCTGTTAAAAAACTGCAACAAAATCATACACCCGCTCCAAACGCCAGCATGATTTTTTCTGTAACCAACTTTGATATCATGAGATTATATCATAGTATCAGTAGCAAAAGGGCACTAATTGAATATCTGTGACAAAAAGTAACAGAAACAAGTATTGGTACCCTGGATGTTTTATCTGGTTTTTCATAATTTGGTGGAGAAAACTTGAGAAAGTGCATTTTCTGTGAACTTTCAAGGGTCATATCACCAGGTATGATAGGTGGCTGGTCAAAACAAGTTTTAGCATATGAATGGTCTCATTGTACCTACTGTTTGATACCGGGCTCATCTTCTAGTCGTGATTACTTCTGTGTCAAAATAATTTTCTATTCTAGTCATGTTTCAGCACTTGCAAATGTAGCTTACTGCTGTGAAATGGGGAAAAAAAACATTTGTGTTTACATGAATATTGATGTTTTTTTGTATCTGATGGATGTGGCTCACTAAGTGATAGCCATTTAATCTTACACATGAACTTACCACAATATCAGGAGAATGAACTAGACATGTTTGCACTTCTGGAAATACAGCTCCGGAAAAAATTAAGAGACCACTCCAAAATTATCACTTTTTCTGATTTTGCTATTCATAGGTATATGTTTGAGTAAAATGAACATTTTTATTTTGTTCTATAAACTACTGACAACATAACTCCCAAATTCCAAATAAAAATATTTTCATTTAGAGCATTTATTTGCAGAAAATGAAAAAATTGTCAAAATACCAAAAAAGGTCCAGTGTTTTCAGACCTCAAATAATGCAAAAAAACAAGTTCATATTCATTTTTAAACAACACATTACTAATGTTTTAACTTAGGAAGTGTTCAGAAATCAATATTT
>VUQI01000437.1:4429-18627 GCA_015106735.1 Paratilapia polleni | reverse complement strand
GCTCCTTTGGTGCACTTTAATCTAAAACTCATCATTTACACAAATTGTTCTGCTCATTTTTCTCAGTCAAAGTTGAGATGTTAAAAACCATGTACTCATATTTTCATCCTCACTGCCTCTTAATGGATGTGGTGGTATCACAGAACCTTGGCTATCAAATAAAATCTCACAATTCCCTGTAGAATATCCCCTCCTCTCAGTGCTTCCCAGCTGACATTTACCTCTCTGACTGATTCCTTTTGTACAACTCACTCGAAACGCTGACTGAATCAGAAGAGTGAGACAACTGTGTAACATTATGCTGCTGCACATTTACTCTAATGTTTTAGAGAAACAGTTCAGATTGATCGGTTGATGGCATTTGATACTTCTGCCTGGGGAAACAGTTCCCCTTGTTTTTTGATGCACTATTATTTTTCATTATTGATTTGTTTGGTGACAGTCTGCCACTATATCTGCTCAGGATATTGAAGACATAGTTAAAGATTACCCACTGACACAATGGTGTCTCTATAAGATTCATTTTAATAATTGTGCTTTACCTACTGTTGACCCACAGGTCACTAACTTTTTTTTTTAAAGGAAAACTGTTTCTTAGAGTGGCCTCTCTACCTGTTGTCCTATATATGGGTTTCACCCCCTCTTTTTTTTTTTTTTTTTACAATTTGATTTAATGCCTTCTTCTTCTAAATATCTGTAGATCACATTTTAAAGGTTATGCGTTCCTATATGTCATCATGCATATTCTTTAAGGCCTGATTTAAGTCTTATCCATATAAATCAATGTATTATAGTGTAGAATTTCAATTAATTTTATTACTGGAGGGGCGTTACTATAGCTCACTGGGATGAGCTGGCGACCCATGTGCCAAAGGCCACTGTAGGGGCCTGGGTTTGTCCACCTGAGACCATTTCCTGCATGTCATCTCCCCATCCTCTTTTCCTGCTTTGCCGTCCACTCTTTGCACTATATTAATAATAGAGGCAAAATGCCAAAAATTACAAACAAACAAAAAATATAATTACTGGAAACATATCCTCCATGTAGTGTAGTGGTTTACACATTTGTCTGACAAGCAGAAGATCCTTGGTTTAAGTCCGGGAGGAGACACAAATCCCTTGGGGTTTGTGTCAGTAAGGGCAGCTGGCATAAAAATCTGCCAAATCAAATATGTGGAGCTATCCACTATGGTGACTCCTTGTGAATGAAGGAGCAGCCAAAAAAGCTTTACTGGAAACACTTATTGAAATCTTGGTAAGCTGTAATGCCTCTGGGACAAAGGTGATATATCACATTAACCAAATATGAACCTTCTTTTTCCTATGCTCTCAATAGCAAGCATAAACAAAACAAAACCTGGTTTTACGTATTACAGTAAATCTGGCATAAAAAGCAAAAAAAACCCAAATAAACAAAAAAAAAAAGATTTCATACAATGCTTCATGAAGCATCATGAGATCCTAAAAATATACCATGATCTGTAGCAAAAAAACAAACATCAGTGATTAGCTTTTGGATTTGACAGTCTCTGTTTTTTTGTCATTCTTTTTGAAATTCCCACACAGGAACGACATGTCTGGTGGCGCTGCTGTCAGATAGAGAACTCACAGTGGCCAATGTTGGAGACTCACGTGGTGTGTTGTGTGACAAAGATGGAAACGCTGTCGCCCTATCGCATGACCACAAGCCGTATCAGCTTAAAGAGCGCAAGAGGATCAAGAGGGCAGGTAAATAATGAGTATAATGCTGTAATATAAAGCTTAGACCCTATGGACCTACACTGCACTTCCCCTGAATGCGGGGTCCTTGGTCGCCATCTGCTGGTCTAGTCTGGAAAATCACTGAGTTAAACGTAAAACAGTGTCAAAAATAGATACCAAAACTGTGTGATTAAAGGTTTTTTTTTTTTTTCAAACCAATGTGTTTTTAAAGTGAAACTTGTATTTTTTTTTTCCTCTTTTAGGAGGTTTCATCAGTTTTAATGGATCCTGGAGAGTCCAGGGAATCCTCGCTATGTCCCGTTCCCTAGGGGATTACCCACTGAAGAACCTCAACGTAGTCATTCCCGACCCCGATATAATGACGTTTGACCTGGACAAACTGCAGCCAGAGTTCATGATCCTGGCCTCTGATGGCCTGTGGGATGCCTTCAGTAATGAGGAGGCAGTGCGGTTTGTCCGTGAGCGTCTGGACGAGCCTCACTTTGGTGCCAAGAGCATTGTCCTGCAGTCTTTCTATCGTGGCTGCCCTGACAACATCACCGTCATGGTAGTGAAGTTTAAAAGTGGAGCAGGGGGGAACAGCAAGGCAGGGGAGTAGGTGAGGGTCAAGTTTAAAGCTCACATTGTGATCAGTATATTTTTTTCCCCATCTTCTGGATGTGTCAGTAAGTACATTATCACAGAAGGGCTGGGAGAAGTATGGACACTGAGAACTGTACTTTTAACATGTGCACACACATACAGACAAATGTACACACACATGCAACGATATGTCAAAATGGAGTTCAATTTCCTTTGATTTGATTGAGAAAAAAGGGCATTTAAACACAATACAGTTCACAACCATCTGCTAAACGGATGAGGAATTCATTAAAACACTCAAGTACAGTACCAAGACTACCAGAGACAGGGTTTTTTCTTTCTCTTAACCAGCACACATTAGACTGTGATTGCTTTACTACTGTTTACTGTACATGCACACGAATGGTACAGCTCCACTGGAGGCTTCTTCAGAGGAAGCTTCATCTAGTGCCTACACAAGAGTTACTGTGCAACTGCAGGAAGTTGCCAAAAACACCACCCAGCTTGCTGCATTTTGACAATTCTCTGAAGTGTTGTATGCATCCGTTACATTTTCAAACAGGAATGAGAAGACTCCAGTGGATCCATACCTTTAACTTATGATGAGATGACAGAACACCCAAATCTAACTTTTTAGTATGAAACACTGACTTGATGACTTGAGGAATCCCGGTTAAGCCTCAGTACTTTTATTCTTCTGCATTTATCCATGCTAGGTACAACAGATTCTAAAAGTGAGCAGTCAGATAAATGGGGAAACAAGTAATGTTAGGAGTCTATTTTGGAGTAATTGGTAATTAATTATCCAAATACAGACTAGAGAAGCTTTTTTAAATGGAAGTACATATTGCGGATTTATAATTTTTCAAAATATGCAAAACTCATTTGAACTATTAAATGTGTAAGGTCTACTGATGTTTGCACATGTGGACAGTTGGCTGTTTTATTGCATTAGGAACTAAAAATTCAGTTCGGCTTCTTCTCCTTCAAGAGCTCTAACATACTGGTCTGAGAAGTTTCTGTGGCTGTTTAAACATTTAGGACCTGTTTCCTAGACATGGATTAAACAAAGTCCTAGACACTTTTTTTCTTAGCTCCACACTTTTTTCAGTGGAGAGCTTCATTTAATTTTTCTTGTACTCTGGGTCTTGTCTTATTCCATGTCTGGGAAACTTGGTGTCATTTTTCAGTTCTGAAGAATCCTCAGTCAACATCCTAACCAACTGACTTTGAAGGCTGAAATTTAATATTTTTAAAGTCATCTTTCAAGTCTGTAGAAGGCGTGTGATACTCAAAAGTGAAAATTTGGGGGTGGAATGGGACTTTAACACACACATACATCAAATCAGCCACAACATTATAACCTCCTACCAAGTACCGTTTGGATCCTCCTTGCCAAAACATCTCATCAGAGCATAGATGTGGGAATTCTAGGAAGTCCCGTTGGTGTCTGGGACCAGGATGTTGTCAAGGGATGCTTTGGATCATGTGGGTTGCATGGATTCGGCTTGTTCCATTGGATCTCTCTGAGGCCCAATCAGATTGGGATTTTGGGGTCCCTCAAGTGATTCCTAAGAAATGTTTTTGTGGTGCAGCGGAGTGCTCTGCCTTGCTGGGGGGGACTCTGTTCTTGGTCTGCAACAGTGTTTAGGTTTGGTGAGATATGTTCAAGTAACATCATTACAAATGTAATGTCTTAAGTTTTCCCAGAAAAAAAAAAACATTGCATTGTTCTGAGCTCATCAGTGTTATTTGCTCTGCTTGACAGTGGTTTTAATGTTGTGGCTCATACACATATCTCCACACACACACAGTTCTTAAAAAAAAAAAAAAAAGCACTTTTCAAATGTTTATTTTTTGGAATGGTAAATTCTTACATATCAGCCAACATAAACACTGTTTATCCTCAGTAATGCAAGAGGGTTTTATTCTACATTGAACCTGACACTCACCTCTTTGCAAGTCTGTGGAGCTAATGTGAACTGTTCCATCAAAGTGGTTTTACACTGTCTGTATCAGGGCATGTGCTTAAGCTTATCCATGTTCATGAAGAAACTGCTTAACAGCATGCAACAATGGACACTGGTGGCTGCCTTTGACCTGCAAAGCACACGAAGCAAGAGGTGCAACGGACACGCGTCAAACGTGACAGACTGATTAAAAGATGTCTCATCATGAACTGTACAGCTGCAGCCAGAATGCTTGTAATTAGAAATACGATATGCTCCTGAAGCAATACAACTGGTGTCACTGACGGCAGCAACCTGTCAAGGAAAGTCACAGTAAACCATACCTGATTTACTGCTGTTTTAAGTTCACCTTTTACCACTGTGTACCATAACTTTTCATCAGTCCAGAGAAATTATTTTTTATTTTTTTTATTTAACAGTTTACCTAATGCCTTATTTATTGTTTTTATAAGTTTTTGGATGTCTCTGGCAGATTGCCAAATCAGTATAATGTATTTTCATTTTTGTCCTTCTGTACATGATCATAAGTTTACAATAAAACAAATACCCGTGACTTTAACGTGAAAAAGCTGTCAGTATTAAATGCTTTCAACTGAAATGTATAAAACCCTTTTAGTCTTTATCATCTCCAAAGCCCGTTGATTCGCTTTGTGCAGCATCCTCATTGCATCAGTTTGACCTGCGCAGTGAGTTTAGGATGTTTATGTCAGCTGAGATGTTATAATGATTGATCTGCACTGTATCGATCAATTTGAATGTACTTATTCTTTCTACATTTCGTCATATATTAAGTGCATTTTTACATGACCTGCTGCTGGGCCTATTAGAGAGCTCCATTGGAGCACTTCAGTCTTAAGTGCCTTGCCTTGCAAATATAGATGTGAGGTAAGTGTAAGCAGCTTCTAATGTTCTTCCCTCCTGCTTTTTCTCTCCTGTCCATGAATCTCATGAAATTCCTTGTAAATAATTTTGCTAACAACAGCTGGTATGGTGAGGTCATAATAAGATTGAGGGAAAACACGTGACATAATCTGAGTGTTTCTAGGATGCTTCTCTCGGACCCCAAATAGCTCGTTCTCTCAGAGCTGCCGTCTGCAAGGTAACTGGACACCACACCCTTCAGCCTTGAAACTCAGTGATGTCAAGTTCAGTGATGGTCTGTACCAGGTGGCCAAACTCAGAATAGCCTCGACACGAGTTGATCCAAATACCGAAGACGAGTGTTGTCTAATAACTATAAAATCAACTGCGTCACACACCAGCTTTACGGGAACTCTCTACACCTGTTTATTTGGATTTGGCACTTTATAAGAGAGATCAGTGCGTGCGGAAGAAACGTGAAATCTGGCCAATTCAGAAACAAACAAGAATACAACACTTCTGACTTCTTTTTTTGTTTTTTCAGTCCCCTTAGATCATTTTCAGAAATCTTCCCGAACTTCCAAACAACATGGGACAGCATGGGTCCAAATCCTCCATTGAAGCCCGGGTGATCTTTCAGCGCCACGGCGCAGTAGACATGTGTCAGAAAACGGACTCATGCTCTACTCCAGGCTCAGTTGTCCGCTTTCAGAAGAAGGTGAATAATCAGTCGGCCTGTCTTCACTCTTCCCCCCGGACAAAGGAGAAATCAGCGCCCCACTCTAGGCCCCAAAGTCACCTTGACAAGGAGGGACTGGTGTACGTGATGGATAATCCAACCGGCGGGGTGTGGGTAAAGCCGAGAGAGAAATGGACCAGAACTTGACACAACAATCTGAACTACGAATGATTTAATCAGAGGAATTAGTCAAGCATTCTGTGGCTGGATCTACAGAGTAGCAGACGTTGCCGATTTAGGTTCCTTGTGTGAGGTGCGCTTCCACACTGCAGTGAGTGGAGGTGGATTTAATTTTATGATACAGAAGAGTTGGCTGGACTGATCATTGTAATTAACCAGAGTTTTCTCTATCCCAAAATTTTACATGTTCAGTGCTAGACTGAGATGAAGATGGTGAGAGGAGGTGATTAGTCACCGAGACAATGTTTATTATTCTGGATAATGTGAAGTAAACAAAGGGAAGGAACTTGACTGTAGTGCTATGGTCGATGGTGTCATGGTGAAAACTGCACCCTTCCAATGGCTGACAAACCTTTATTGATTTTTTTTTCCTTCCAGTTTTTTTTTCTTACTTTTACTTGTGTTTATAATTAGTTTTATGCATCACATGCAAATGTTTTAAATAACCTTTTTGTGATGTGATGGAGTGACCTGGGATTAGGACTGAATGTCCACAAGTGGTGATACTTGTAAATGATGCGTGACATAACTGTATGCCTAGGGTATTTATGGCTGCTTTGGTTTTTCGAGAAACACTGGAAACTTTCAGAAGATATATTTTTTAAAATGTGCATGTCACGGTGGAAACATCCACCTGACATTTAACACGTGTGACAAGCCAACATAGAAGTTGGATGGACTACAAGAACTGTTTGTATGCCAAAATGAGCATCTCCACTCTATAATTATTTTCTTTGTATGGAGAGACAGGCGCAGTGAGAAACTGCATTTCTTTCTTTGTCTTTATTACCTGCTGATTATTACTTTTATTCCTTAAATGGACATGTGATTAAAATTTGAATTTGAGTCAAATTATCACAGCCTTCCACCACGGTTCTTCTTTAATTTAAATGAGTTGGTATTTTCATAATCAGAAAAAGAAGTATTTTCCAGTGGCATCTATTAAAATCTTTCTCCTTTGAGTACCTGGTTTTATTCTCAGTGTTCTTTTGAGGCTAATGAAGTAGCAGAATGTAGACTTGTCAGGTCAGCCATCTTCTGATAACAAATATGAGGTGATGAAATAACAAGCAGGCCAATAAAAGTGTAACTCTGAGCAACAGGAAACTTTGGCCCCTGGTGTGACACCTTATCGGTGTACAGCGCGTTAGCCTGGAGCTAATGGCTTATCTATTAAACTCCGGTCAACACACTAAGCAAACACTGCGTCAGAAGGCTACAGTGTGGAGGATGTGACCTTCCCACTTCAGCTGACAGTCTTTGTGTCTCTATGTCGCCATGGGCCTATGGGTTTCTAAACCACAAGTCCAAGTTCTTCTTCTGGGTCTGGACAACGCTGGAAAATCGACTCTCCTCTACAAACTGAAACACGACCTTTGTGTCAGCACCGTCCCTACAATTGGCTTCAACGTGGAAATGCTTGAGGCGAGAAAGAACAGGAAAAAAATTGCCATAACCATCTGGGATGTTGGCGGTCAAGGGAAGATGCGCGAGCACTGGCCCAATTTCTACCAGAACGCTGCAGCTATCGTGTTCGTTGTGGACAGCGCCGACCAAGAGCGTTTGAACGAGGTGAAAAAGGAGCTGGAAAACACTTTGACAAGTGATGAGCTGCGGGGCCGCCCGCTGATTCTTCTCGCCAACAAACAGGACGTCAACGGAGCACTGAATGTCACTGAGATCAAGGACAGATTCAACCTGAGAAAGATCTGTTCGGGTCGGGATTGGTTCGTTCAGCCTTGCTCCGCGTCAACAGGATTTGGAGTTGAGGAGGCCTTCAAAAGAGTGGTCCAAATGGTCAAACTCCCTTCAGAGCCTGGCGCAGTGAAAGACAATATCAAGGATACAGTGCACTACCTCAGGACAAATACCAGACATTAAGATTTATTTATTTATAAGAAATATTATTTGACAATATGACCAATCAATTCTGAGACAAGTGTCTTCTTCTTCAACCTCTTTATAACAACAATAAATCGCATTTAAAGAAATCCTATCTTTTGGTTACACTTCTGTCCTTAAGTAGTTCTTACGCCCATGAAGACCTACAGTAACCATATAAACAGGTAGGCTGCTTGCTGCGTGTGCATTTAAGCCACTGTAGAAATAACATCACTGGTTTGCATATCCATATCTCCTTTTAATTATTAAACGCAATTCTGTTATCTCACAGTCATGTCACTGACAACACCATCAGCACAGGAGAAAACAACGAAGACAAAGCAACAAAGACGAGTGCAAATAGGCTTGGATGACTTAGTAGTGCTGCAGTGACTCAAGGCTGTAAACAGTCTTCTTTGGCCAGTGTTTCATTTCAGTTATGTAAGAAGTTATAAATGCTGATAACTGATTGGCTGTTCACTTTCTAAAATCAAGTCTGCAAAAATATGATCTAAATGTGGTAAATGCTAACTGGTAATCAGTGTGTTTCTTCATTAGGCTATATTAGACTTGCTTGACTAAAGAGGGGCTTGGCAAACTCGCTGTTCTTATTTTATATTTTCTGTGCTGATCTATGAAGCACTGGGTTATATACGACCATTACAGAGAGCATTTACCAGAAAATGGAACTTGGGGACACATTATTTGGGAAAAAAAAAGTAGAATAGGTCAAAACATCTTCCAGAGGCTACAGTTCAGGCTGTGGAAATTCACCTGGGAATACCTTGTGCATTTTTCTTCAAAAAATGCGCACTATAGTGACAAATATCTTGGATATCGAAGACTCGAATCTATATTGCTTTATAGTGAAGTCCGACTTTATTCAGCTGATGTCCGTGCCATGTAGCTTGTCCCATACTGGATTCCGGCCATCCTCGATCTCCTCCCGTCCCGGACTGTCTCTTCATATGTCGGCAGATGTTTGCATTCATCGTATGTTGGCAAATGAGCAGTGGGAACTGGATTCGCCGAGCTGTCCGGTGTACAGCTCTCCATAAGCATTTCTTGTGATGTGGTAACAGTTGGCTCTCCGTTTTGCGGCGGGGTGCCCTGCCTAGATCTTGAACACAACACTCTTTGGACAAAGTATCCCAACGCGAAGAGAAGCAGCATAATAAGAATCCCGGAAAGTTTTCGCGTGACAATGGCGATGTTGTAATAAGTGTGGTCCACCAACTGCTGGCAACAGGTGGGATCAAAGGTGTTGTTTCCCTGTGGGCAGCAGCTCTCATCATCTCTGCAAACGACCCGTCCACATATTGGGCTGCAATAAACAACCGTGCGAATGAAAAGGCAAGTAGTGAACCACGCCAGTAGTTGGTTTCTGAAGAAAAACATCGCTGATGTGCTCAACGAGATACAACGATCCAGTAAGAGTCAATAGCAAAAGCCCTAAAAACAGGATGCAGGCGAGACGACGCAAATGTCTTGACTGAAACACTGACGCAGAGCATTATCCACTCACCGCATCCCCAGAGTATAGATAAAAAGACCGAATAAGACGGGAAATGAACAGTCTTAAGGCCATGTATTCGCGGAATAAACAGTAAGCATTCCCCGACTGGAACTAACCAGACAGCAAACCTGCATCTGTAACCCCTGCAACATATAAATATGCTAATAAACTAGTGACATTAACTCCTAAGTGCTACTTCAGTGCGCCCCTGATTTATTATGCACTTAGCGGGTATATTGGTTCAGTAACTCGTAAACAGTCCTACATACAGTGGATTATTCATTGGATATGCAAGTAAACAGGCGCCTACGAAATCGAAAAGTCGTGTCTGAAAGGCTGAAGAATGACAATTAATCCTGGTGGTGGGAGGGGACACTGGAAAAAAACTGGAAAGTGAAGAAGTCTGCGCAGAATGTTTCAGCACCACGGACAGTGTTCAACACACCCACTGAGGAAAAGAGCGAGGGGCGCTGTCCGAGATGCTGACACCACAAAACCCAAATAGCATAAATGTTCCCGTTGGCAAGCACACAAAGACTTTCCATTTGCAATATTAATACCGCTTTGTGTACATCAAGGGGTCAAGCCAGGTCATCCCTTAAAAGGCCGCAATGGTTTAGTGGACGTCCATTTAGGATGATCCGTACACGATGCAATAAGTGCGAAGTGCTGCTTCTAAGTGCAGCTCTTGTCAGGTGTGTGCTAAAACTCATTGCAAAGCTGTGACATACAAGCACACCAGTGGCACTTTCTAATGTTTACTGATAATGACTAATGCTAAACTATAAAGTTGTTCTTATATAAAGCTTAATTCAGCAAAAATGCAACAATTTTAGTAAACCATTTCTCCAGAAAGCTGGGACTAATGTGTTACTGGATATGTCCAAAAAGCCAAGATTTTATATTGCATCAAACACCCCTCACAGTGACAATAATGTGGTTACATGAGTAGGCTGAGAGTAGTAATGGAAGGAAGCACTCTAATAGCATGTCTGCATATCTCCCTAATTGATAACAGTTGGCATGTTAGATGAATCTTTACAGCAGACAAAAGGATGCATTGCGTTTGTGTTCAAGCACACAAACAATGCATCCTTTTGACATCCACTTCTGTTGCTTGGGTCCAAGTACTTAAAACCCAATGCTAATGAAATTGCATGCTAGAGCCATATCAAGTTCACAGACTGAGAATTACAGGATGTTAGTGTTTGTTCATGTTTTTGTAGAGAGCAGCTGGAGCAAAGAAAAAGTGTCATTTGTGGTAGAAAAACAGGACTGCAATGAAGTTTATTATTTTTTAAGTAAATGGTGTAAATGTACACTTGAAAATGCCTGGACAAGTTCAGACAAAACTTTATTAGACTGTAAATGTAACAAATGTGATGTTTTAGTAGAGATTGACCTGCATTCATAGGGGTTGTCTACTGTGTCCACAACACACTTGTTCTGTTCGAGTCAGCAGTGAAATCTTTGAAATCTCACTCTCCAGTCAAGTATCCTGAGTAGCCTTGTTCTTTGAAAATATTGCTTTGAAGTCTGCTGGCTTTGTGATAGATTTACTGAATGGCAGCACAGTTATGGGTCCCAGCTGAATTTTCTCTGCAAAAACTGAAAAAAGAAAAAGAAATACACAAATCATGCAGGGTTCCATTTACAAATTTGAAAGGTTTCTTTTAGCTCCACTCAAGGTTTAAATATTACAATATTCTTTGTTTCAAGAGATTAGAACATTACTGTTAAACAATCTGTGAAATACAAATTCTCAACAGTAATCTGATTTTAATTAAAGTGTTTAATAGCAGATAATAGTCCACCGACTTAATATCTATTGTACCCACGTGCTTTGTAGTCTGTTCCTTTCTTTGTTAATTTAGCTGAGGATTGCTGAAGTTTAGTGTGCCTGTGTTGGTGTAATCCGGGACGGAAGTGGACATAAGTGGCTGGATGATGTTCGGGTCTGTTCTGGACTAAGCTTTCCTGTGAGGACATGGTGGGCCACTCATTGGTGCTCACGGCAGTTTGACGACGTGTGGACAGACCTTCCTCAACCTGATGGGCGATTTCACAGCTCCTACATGCCTCGTCACTCCCATCGACTGAATGCCACCTGGATAAGGAGAAATTTCTTTGATGTATTAAAACTGAACACTGACCTGTGAATTTGGAGATAATTAGAAAAATGTATTGCATTTTAATTAGATTTTATAGAGGGGGAAAGACTTTCAGATGACATTAGGTCTACCTTTACTAATTTTCTGATAATGCAGTAGCACTGAAGGACAACTGACCACTGCTGCATATAAAAAAAATTGTGTCAGCGTGTTACCTGTTCTCCATTAAAGAGCAGGCCCTGTTTTGGGAGTTGACAGTCATTGTGGCTGGAACAGCCTTCACGTGGCAGGTTACATAAACCTGTGGAGGAGACAGTGAGGTCCATAATTTGGACAAAGAAAGTGTTTGTAGTTTTGCCTGTACACCACCATAGTGGATTTTAAATAAATAAAAAAATCCAACAATGTGACTGAAGTGCAGACTTTCAGCTTTAATTCAAGGGGTTATCCAAATATTTTGCATTAATCATTTAGGAATTATGAGTTATGCATAGTCCCCCATTTTCAGAGGCTCAAAAGTAATTGGACAAAACAATTTTATATACAAGGATTGTTTTTAATACTTGGATGAAAATTCTTTGCAGTCAATGACTGCCAGAAGTCTAGAATCCATAGACATCCCCAAATGCTGCGTTTCCTCCCTCTACTAGGCCTTTACTGCAGCCACCTTCAGTTGTTGCTTGTTTGTGGGCCTCTGTATTTAATAACTGAAAAGCATGCTTGACTGGGTTGAGATCAGGTGACTGACTCGGTCATTGAAGAATATGCCATCACTTTGCCTTGAGAAAGTCTTGGGTTGCTTTTGCAGTATGGCTTTGGGTCATCATCCATTTGCACTATGAAGCGCTGTCTGATCAGTTTAGCAGCATTTGCCTGAATCTGAGCAGAGAGTATAGCACCTGTACACTTCACAATTCACCCTGCTGCTTCTAACAGCTGTCACATCAAACACTAGTGGAGCAGTTGGCAGCCTTACCATACCTATACCATAACCATAACATTGCCTCCACCATGTATGACAGATGATGTGGTATGCTTCAGAACCATTTCTCTCCTTCTCCATACTTTTCTCTTCCCATCATTCTGGTACAAGTTCATCTTGGATTTATTTGTCCAAAGATTTTTTTCAGAGCTGTGCAGGCTCTTTTAGATATTTTCTGGTAAAGTCTAATCTGGCCTTCCTGCTCTTGAGTGTAACCAGTGGTTTGCACCTTGTTATAAACCCTCTGTATTTACATTCACGTCTCGTTACATCCATGTCTCTTGATTGCAGACTCTGACAGTGATACGCCTACTTCCTCTAGAGTGTTCTTGACTTGGTTAGATGTTGTGAAGATGTTTTTTTCTTAACCATGGAAATAATTCTGTCATGCGCTTTAGTTGTCTTCTGTGGTCTTTCAGGCCTTTTGGTGTTGCTCAGCTGGCTGTCCTTTTTATGAACCAGATTGTTGATTTGGCCACTCTGAAAGTTTCTGCTGTCTGATAGGTTTATTTTGGGCCTAATGATCGTCTCCCTCACTTGCACCGACATCTCTTTGGGCCTCATATTTAAAATTATAGTGAAAAGCTATAAAACAACTACAGATGTCTGCTTCATTTATCATGAAATAAGGGAACAGGCCTCACCTGGCCATGAAACTACTTGCCAGTCAGTGGTCCAATATTTATATCCCTGTGAAAAATGGGGAACTGTATATAAAAATGGCTGTAATTCCAAACAGCTGATGCTACAATTTTTGTAAAACCCCTTGAATTAAAACTGAAAGCCTGCATTTTGCTTCTATACACCACCACTACAAAAATTATACATGCACTGTGAAAAGTGTGTGTGTAAAATCTATAAAACCTGGTTGCTGGGTGCTTGGTAAAAAATGAAGGCATCCAGCTGGAATCTCAGCTTGTGTTCCTCAGTCCTCTGTAGAAAATGCGAGCTGGAGTTTGTCAGGTAAGCATCAGCAAGACATCTGTTATGCAAGAAAAACACCAAAATTTGAAAAAAAAACCCAAAACAAAACTAAAACTATGCCATATCAGTCTTCCTATTGTTGCAGAATAAAAGATTTTGTAGTACAACTCACCCATGATGCTCAATAAAGTCATATCTTAATGCCGCATCTGCATCAGGAGTTGCTGTGCCAACACAGTGGTCAACATATACTCGCAGGGGCGTGTGTTTACCAATAACAGCAGAGACTTCAAAATGAATGGGGTCACCCAGGAAATATGTATAAGACCCCCTCTGAAACTCCCAATCATCTGGCAACAAATTAAAATATGTATATATACACACTTAACCTTCCAATGAATATTTCTAAAACCGCCTTCTGTACAGTGGCATCCTCAAAGTGCAGCATTGCTCAGTGATGTTGTCTATGACTCTTCGTGACTATCATCCTTTTAATACCAGTCATGAGAAGCAGATGAAAGTCTATCTGGTCTTCTGCTGAGGCTGTAGACACAAGGGGAACCCAGGTGGGATGCAGGGAAATGCCACCCACAGAATACTTCCTGAAAACAGACAAAGCAGACTGTGAGAACAGCACTTATCAGTTTTAAGCACTGATAGAGGCCTAATGCAAACATTAAAAAAAAAAAAAAAAAACACAAAAAAAAACCACACCAAAACACCACTGACA
>VUQI01000430.1:0-15804 GCA_015106735.1 Paratilapia polleni | reverse complement strand
TGAGCCATTTTTCTCCTTCTCCATACTTTCCTCTTCCCACCATTCTGGTACAAGTTAATTTTGTTTTCATCTGTTCAAAGTTTTTTTTTTTTTTCAGAACTGTGCAAGCTCTTTTAGATTTTTTTCTGGCAAAGTCTAATCTTGCCATACTAGCCTTCTTGTTCTTAAGTGTAACCAGTGGTTTGCACCTTGTTGTAAACCCTCTGTATTTGCATTCATGAAGGCGTCTCTTGATTACAGACTTTGACAATCATACGCCACCCTCCATGAGATTATTCTTGACTTGGGTAGTTCTCCTTGCAGACTGGCATCCTGAGATATACATGTTTCCCTTTCGACAGGCAAAAGCACATCTGTGTTGGAGAAAACAAAGAGTTTTATAACTGTAACACCAGATATACTGTTCAACTCTCATTTAAACCAAACACTTGCACATGGATGTGATCATTTTTATATTTTATATCTGGTGAGCAACAGAGATGATAGACTTTGACCACTGATTGTCTAGCAGTTGAGAGAAGACGCCCAAAATTAAACAGCCCCTCATTCAAACAACCTCAGACTCGACACACACACAGCACTCAGCTGGGTCCCTAGCAAAATGCCCACCAAATCTGAAGTAGATCAGATGAACTGTTGTCAGACAGGGCAAGGACAGTTAGGCAGACAGACAAACATACAGATATTCCTTGAATGATTAGTGAGATAAAATGCATTTCTTGGACAACATTAATTTTATTTTATTTTTTCCCAGGAGCAAATGTTTATTTAACCTGGTAAGATATGTAAACAGGAAGAATTTTTACACTGTGACTGTGCCTGACTACAGTGCTCTAACCCTAAACTAATTCATCTCCTCATCATCACTTCTGGTGTCGTGTTTTTCACTTCATGCAGTGCAGAAAAGATCCTGCAAAAATTTGAGAGCTCAGTTTTGTGTTCCACTGATACAGAGGTGATCAGAGTTACAAACAAATCCAACTGTACTGCAAATGTTTTCAACTGTACAAACACTTTGCCTTCCTAAAGAGCAGGTATTTAAGAAGTACTTGGAGCTAGAGTATCACTTTGCATTAAATTATATGAGACAGAGTAGAAATGCTTCTTTCTAAACTTGCCTACAAGTGTCTGATCTATATTTAAAGAACTAAGGGTTCCAGAACCTCACAAATATTCCCTGGTGGAGGTTATGTCCTGTGAGAGTGGCAAAAAAAAGTGTATTGGTATAAGGACAACCAAAGCAACTTCCCTAACCAATTTCTAAAGCTATCTAGCAGATGGACTCCAGTAAATGGAGCCACTGTCTGGTGTGAAGAAAAGGTCATAAGGTTAACCACACAGCAGATACTCTACTGTAGGTGGAGCAGCGGTTAGGAAATAGTTGCTGCTCAGTGTTATGTAATATAAAGCAGATAAAAATCTGCTGCTTTTGATCACGTCACATTATTTCTATCAGCAGGGGAAATAAAGCTATATTCCATTTATTTGACATCCCATAGGAACGATCATGTTCAATCTGCTGATTGAGATCATGTGACATAATCAGGATGCTTGTGAACAAACTGAACTTTGAGACTCCTGATTGGCCAACTTTGGAAAAAATGTCGAAACTCAGTGTGAGCAAAGCTCTCTTATTTACTCTGAGGACACTCCAACCTGGTTTCTTACATTCATGTGGGGATTTCAAAATGTTTGCCGACAAATGAAGAAAAAAAAAGTTTATACAGACTTTAAACCCATAAAACAAAAACTACAGTTTTCTAAGAAATCCTTTCAGGTTACTACAACTGTCAGGGCATGTGTTTTGCCTCTATGTGTGACTGTTGCAACTGCTGACAGGTGAATTTGATTCTGTGGTCTCTGTCACAGAAAGCACTGGAGGGCAGCCACTGCCTTGTTTACCACTTTAGGGAAAGTCTATACTCAAAATGAATTTAATAGTTTAATAATTTAATTATCGCTTCACTGAAATCACATGATCTGCTTTCCAACTCCTAAGTTTATTATTACTCGTACATGAACTCACTTGTTATTCAAGTTGTTTTTTTGAATGTTTCTCGTTCTAACTGTCTGACATTCACCTCTCACACAATTGATATAATTCTGCCCTTTCTGGAATAAACTTTGTTGTTATGAAACCGTGCATGTGTTTGCCTAAAGTGTCATGTGTGTGTGTCATGTCTTTCTTCCATCATCATTTCTTCACTCATCAGTAGCTATGGCTTCAGTTCTCACTCTGCTGGGAGTTATCCTCTGCTCCCTGATGGTTTCTTCTGAAGTCCTACCTCAGGCAGACTTGGATTTACAGGCGGTAAGAGAAATGGCTCATTGATTATCATTTTTATTTTAACATCCATCCATTTTCATAACCACGTATCCTGGAGCCTATCCCAGTTGTCACAGGAGTATAGGCGGGGTACACCCCAGACAGGTTGCCATTCTATACATAGGGCTAACTTTTGCAATATTTATTTTTATGGTGACTGTATTCATTTAATTCCTTAGATTGTTTTAAATCCAACAACTTTACCTATTCAATTATATGTCAATGTTTTAACCGTGTATTTTATACTATAATATATATTTTGTCCATTGCCTTTAAAATCAAACTTATGCAACTGTTTTCAGTGCAGACAAAAAAAAAAACATAGTGTAGTGGTTTACACATTTACCTTACAACCCAAAGATCCCCAGTTTTACCCTGGGAGGAGACACAAATCCCTTGGGGGTTGTGTCAGGAAGGGCATAAAAATCTGCCAGATCAAATATGAAGAGCTACCCCCTGTGGTGACACCGTGTGAATAAGGGAGCACCTGAAAGTAGCTGCTACTTGATCAAAGCATACTTTCCTGTAAAGCTCTTTGCAGGAAGTGTTCCAGTAAACAGTTTTTGTGTTTCTGTCTAATTTCTTCTGTTTTCCTTTTGTGTGTCCACAGATGGCAGGTAAGTGGTACCTGACTGGAATTGCCACTAATGCCCAGTGGTTTGTCAACCGCAAAGCCAGTATGAAAATGGGCACGGCCACGATTACCCCAACTGGTGATGGGGGATCTGGAGATGTCATACTCCAGTCTCAAGTGAGTGTGAGAAGACAGATAAAGGAAATGGGCATTTGCCTATCATAAGTTATTTAAAATGGAGATTCATCAGTTTTCAGTGATGTTTTTGCAGCCATAATGGTACATGTGAGAGAATGGACAATGTGGCCAACAAGACTGATGTGCCTGGAAAGTTCACATACAGAAGTCGGCGTGAGTGCACCCACACACAGAGAAAGACAGTTTAATCACCATGAACAATTCACCATTACCATCCAGTATTTCTTTTTACATCCTCTATTCTGCTGTTTTCCTTTTGTCAGGCTGGGGCTATTACGGTGACTTGCGCCTGGTTGATGTGAAGTATGACGAGTACGTCCTGAGTTACACAATCAACACAAAGGAGAACAAAACCTATGTTGTTGACAGATTATACGGTAAAATCACATTTAGCTGTGATCTGACACTCTGCAGAAACAATTTTAACTTGTTCAGATTTACATCATGTGATTTCACAGGACGTGATGCTGACGTCAGCGCTGAGGTGCAGGAGAAGTTCAAGCAGTTCTCCTTGCAGACTGGCATCCTGCCTGAAAATATTGTCATCCTTCCCAAAAGCGGTACTTTTATATCAGTGTTTTATGAAGTTTTATGTAAAAAAATAACTTATGTTATGCACTGATCACTTTACACTCTTCATTTTTCCTTCTTCAGAGGAGTGCCCAGCTGCCTCTGTCCTCCCTCTGTCCTGTCCCAGTGATCACGCCACCAATGCTGCCTGAGGACCATAACATCTGTTGTGCAAATGAGGATCATCTTAAGCAAATGGAAATGTCAAATGGAAAATGAAAAGGGACTTAACAATTAAATTGAAGTACATCTATAACAACACCACTGAAATGTCCCTTTTATCAAGTTTTCACACACTGTACAGATTTTTATACAAAACAGGAATATTAGGCATGTGACAATCAAGCAACGAGGGCAACGATCACATCAAAATTTACCTGTATATGTGAACTTTTACTCCCAATCGGCTGATCTGAAATCTACCTATTTTGCTGTAATCAAATGATCGTAGAGTCTCTACAGATGAAGCTCAGAATAACTCCTCCTTTTCTCATTGTGATTTTAGTCAACACATCAAAAAACATTATGTTACCATGTGTTTCTATGGTTAGGTTTTTATCAATTAATTAACTCACTGTTAGGAATCTTATATTGTTCTAAGATCTTATTGGCTTGTACATTAAATCTCCTTTTCATTAAATCTCATTTTCATTACATTGTCTTAGAACTAGAATCATATTATGGTCAGACAATCATGCAATTAGTTGTAAGATTTCTTTATTTTTCTGGTCTTTGTGAAAGCCAAATCAGTGTTCCTGAAGAAGTAGTTATCCTACTTCAGGGGTTGGCAACCTCTACTATGAAAACAGCATTTTTGAGCATTTTTTGACCCCAAAAAATCTATATGGAGCTGCAAAACATATTTGTCTTATGATAAGAGTGACACAGCCTGTTAAATATAAATGAGCCTGTCAACATTACTAATAGGTGAAAATAATAAAAAATTTTACCACATGTGACTACTCTGCAGTGGGCTATTTATTTATTGGGCTCCGGATTCTTTTGTTGATGTCCCCTACCACAGCCATAATATATATATATATATATTTTTTTTTTTTTTATGCCAGTCTCTATGGATGAGCTTTTCAGTACTTAACAGTACTGAAAAGCTCATCAAGCTGTGTTGATGTGATACCTACAAAATTTTTATGTGAAGTTTGTCACTGCCCCTTGGTTGCTTTCAGTAATTAACAGTTCTGTCCTCTGGGTGTGTCCCAGAATACATAAAGACAGCCTGTGTGTAAATACTCATCCTTCTGACTACAACAATTACAGACCAATCTCAAAATGACCTTTTATCGCAAAATTTCTTGAAGTACAACTTCCTGAAGCATTACAGCAGAACAACATCTTTGAAATTTTTCAGTCAGGTTTTAGATAGCATCACAATACTGAGACTGTGCTTATTAGGGTAACTAATGATATTTTAAGAAGAGCTGATACTGGTGAATGTTCTGTCCTTGTTCTACTTGACTTAAGTGTAGCATTTCACACACTAGATCATGAAATATTGATCGAGAGGCTGCAACATTAGGTTGGCATATCTGGGACGGCTTTGCAGTGGTTTAGATCACATTTGACCAATTGAAAATTTTTCAATTCTATTGGTGACCACGGCTCTCAATACTCTGTACTAAATGTCCCAGTAAAATCAACTGATTCAACAAACCTTCAACCTTCTTCAACCTTACAAACTGTCTACTGATATTAAGAAATGGATGTGTGCAAATTTTTTGAAATTAAACTCAGATAAAACAGAAATTCTCATCATTGGTCAAGAAAGCTGCATCCAAGCATCAAGTCCTCCCTTGGTCCTTTATGTGAAATCAGTCGTCAGAAGCCTGGGTGCTATTTGATTTGAATCTTACCTCATTCATGCTTTAATTTCCTCTTGGTTAAATTATTGTAATGGTGTTTTAACAGGTTTCAATCAGAAAGCAGTAACTTGACTTCAGATGGTGCAAAATGCAGCAGCCAGACTTCTTACAAGAACCAAGACAAGTAAACATATTACACCAGTCTTAATGACTCTACACTGGCTGCCCATTACTTTAAGAATTGATTTTAAGATTTTACTTATTGCTTTTAAAGCCTTTCATGGCCTGGCCACAGAATATATACTTGAATTGCCGTTCCCATACCAACCAGTGCACAGCCTCAGATCCTCAGGGAGAAACCTGTTAACTGTTCCCAACTCACGCTTAAAGACAAAAGGCGTTTGCGAGTTTCATGTTAGAGCTCCTCGGTTGTGGAATGACCTACCCGAGGAAATCTAGCTCGCCTCATCAGTGTCTTCTTTTAAATGACCACTAAAGTCTTTTTCATATCGTAAGGCTTTTTTGTAAATTTTAGTATAGATTTTATATTTTTTGACACTCTTAACTCTATCTTATTCTTTTAACTGCTTGATGTTTATGTCAATTTTAACTTATCCATTCATTACAATTGGAATCACATTGTATCTTATTCTTATTTTGGCACTGCATTTGAGTCTTGTGTGGCCTGTTTTAATTGATTTGTAAATTGTTTTATAATTTTCTCCTAGTTTGTTATTTTACTTTATGTCTCTGGGAAGCACTTTGTAATGCTGCTTTTGATAAGTGCTATACAAATAAACTTTATTATTATTATTTGGTACTTTAACTCAGCTTTTTTGTTGATCCACTGGCCGGCTAGGGTCTTTCTTTATGGAGTTTGCATGTCTCCCTGTGCCTGCATGGGCTTCCTCCCACATCCAAAGACATGCGTGTTAGGTTAAGTGGTGATTCCAAACTGCCCGAGGTACGAATGTGAAACTCAAATCTGTGCAAAATTTGATATTTAGGTTTTCTTTCATGCCCAATATTCCATCTCCTCAAGTATGATATCTTTTTCTTTGTTCATTTGTAATAGTTTTAATTTAATAATTTGGAGGTTTGGAGTGCTAGTTTAAAATTTGAATGAATAGTCAACAGATTGATCCATTATAAAAATCATTATTGGCTTCCTTCTGATGTAAATTGTTAAGAATTACCCTCAGGTCAAATAACTGCAACATTAAAATGCTACTTACAGTCTAAGGGCCTCATTCACAAACAGTGTGTAAGCACATTTCACACACAAATCTGTGATTCATCAGTAATTTCATACCTGAATTTGTTTGTACTCTCCAAACAAATTTAGAGCTGCCTCAGAAGTGATGAAGATCTGGCTGTCTGGCTTTTTATTTAAACATCTTTAAACTAAATACTACTACTATTACAGGTACTTTTGACAACTTCCTCATTGGAAGGATGGCTCTGCATGTCTATGTCTAATTTGGCGCAGATTAAATGCCACGTATTTCCTGACCGGGGGCATTTCTAGAGAGGGGCATGATGTGGCAAACAAACAAACAAACAAACAAAAAACAACAACAAAAAAAACTGAAAAGGTGTAGGCTTGAACCTTTTAATTTAAACATATTCCAAGTTGTATTATCTCATCTTCTCTTTCATTAAAAATTTCTTCCATACTTTGCTGATGTCATCAATTATAGTCTAATTTCTTGGCACTGTCACAGATGCTGGAAAATTTGGATGTTTTTCAATAACTGCCATGAGTTTCTGAGGCTGACAGAGCAGTTGCTCCTTGTCCTCCACCTGTTTTTTTTTTTTTCTTATGGTCTATAGAGTGTTAGTCTTTTTTTCATATCAATTTTGCTATCCAAACTTTTCTTTCTTTTTTTTTTTAAACTTGAGCCACAGTGAGTGTCTCAGGGGAAACAATATTTAGATCTCTGTTATTTCATCCTGAGCCTCCCTTTTTTTTAATTAATTAATTTATTTTTTAAAATATTGTCACTCCTAAGGAAACACTTTGAAAAGCCATTGTTTCACTTTATTCAGTAGGACTTTCTCTTGCTGTTTTTTTTTCTTTTTTTCTTTTTAGCGGTGCAGGCTCCTCTCTTACGACATCCTCAAAACTTTCTCCACCTCCAGAACAAAATTGAAAACCGGCTGATGCGGATATTTCATAAATCCAAAAATAAATGTTGCTTGTGCACTATTTATTTATTTATTTAGTGTTATGTTTGTTGCACATAGTAAGAACATTTCTATGCACACAGTAGTGAATGAGGCCCAAGGAGTCTTCTTGTGTCTGTCAAACATTTTGGCCAGGTCTGTAAAGTGCTTTGTGTTTAACAAGGTTACAGGTAACCTGTGAAGAAATAAGATTTGAATTTGAATTTTCAAGTTTACCAGATAAAAACCCTGCCACTTCTGCCACAGGTAATTCAAAATGTAGTGACTGTAGTCGAGCAGTGGAATGAATCCAGTTAAACTTAACACACACACACATACACACACACTCGTTTTGACATCTTAGTGGGGAACTCCATTGACATAATGCTTTCCCTAGCCCCTTACCTTAACCATCAGAAATGAATGCCTAACCCTAACCCTTACCCTAAACCATAACCATAACCTAATTGTAACCCTAACCCTAAAACCACATTTTGAGCCTCAAAAATGCTCAAACATGCCTTCAAATTCGTGAGGACCAGCGTTTTGTCCTCACAAATCACAGCTGGTCCTCACAACTATAGTTTAATGCAAATTTTTTTCCTCACAAACATCTCTAAACAAGTACACACACACAAATAAATCAGTAAATACACTCTGTATTTACTGTATGTCAAGGTTTTAAATATAACTAAGATGAATAGGATGGCAGGATCATACAGCAACTTAAATATGTACACTGGCTATTTTGTTTCAATCATTCTCGTAGCCTAATCCAGAAAGTTACAGGAAAATACTGGAATTCATTGTGCATACAGTAAGTATAGATGTGGACCTGATCTTAAAATATCTTTTCATTTTAACTCAATTCAGTGTTACTGATAATCTTTTACAAGTTTGTGTATTTGACCTGTTTAGCTGGTAGTCAGGAAAGGCAGGAACAGAAAGTCAGTGCTTCCAACATCTGAGAATGGAAAGAAAGTCTTTGCTGAACATAATGAACCTCAGTGACATGATATTATAACAAGGCTAAAGTTTAGATGTTGACTACTGAGCATTGCTTATACAATTGTATAACTATCTCATTTTTTAAATATTCCAAATATAGAAAAGCAAAATGACATTTAAAATGTGTGAAAGGAATCTTATTTTAAATGTATGTAAATGTAAATAAATCCTCTACACTCCACCTCTGCATATCCACAACATGAAATGACAAAAATTTCAAACTTACATTTTGTTAATTCTACTCTCCTTGCTTACGCTCCTCAATTTAACGAGTCTTCTTGTGGAAGACTGGCCTCAAGAATACACTGCATGCGATCTATTTCAATCTACTTGTTTAATCTTCATAAAGACTGATTATGTCAGCTGTGGTCCATGAGAGGAATGCATCAAAGTTTTTAAACAACAGAGAATTCAGTTATCCTTTTAAACAAAACTCAAAAACTTGATTTTTATTAATGTAACCACCACCAGAACAAAACCACAACATCAAAAAATACCTAAGCTCGCATAGTTTGTTTCATAACTATTTACTCTCATAAAGAAATTGCCTCATTAATGTGAATGAAAACTGCGTATTACCTAAGTTACAAATGCACATCTAAAAACAAGGTTGAACAGCTGTTTCGCAGAGCACTTGTGAAGAAAGATTTTTAACTCAAAGAACAGTGGGTAAATTAAGTCACCAGAAAGCAGAGTGAAGTTTAAATCTTAGAAGAAACTGTATTAAACTTCTTATGAGCAAATCCTCTCATGATCAAAGAAAGTGAGTAAATAAATATAAACCCTTTCTCCAGGGAGCAGTGTAGATTTTAATTCTTGTAACAGATGAAATTAAACTTCTTATTATCAGGCTGACTGAACCACTTATGCTGTGTCCATGGCTCCAGACATGTTGCAGTCAGCGATTTTTCCATCAGAGGCCCAGTTTTTATATTTGACTACCTCATCACTGACCCAGAACCAGAAACCCAGAGTGCAGGTATAGCGCAGTCCCAACCATAAATAGGGAGTGTGGGCCTTCCTGGATCCACCTCTGTTCGTCGAGGTCAGTGATGGAGACCAGGTCATTGTGATACTTTCTGTAGTAATTCAGGACCTCCTCCCAGGTCTTGTTTTGTGTTATCAGGATCACTTTATCTGACATAGACAAACACAGAAAGTTCAAGTAAAACTCTGCTACTTAGTATTAAGTATTTCAAATGCCAGTACCTGATCAGGATCACTCTGTTTGTTATGGAAGAAATGAACACAAACACAGGATCTTACTTGAAGATTTGTCCAATTTTTATTTCCACTTCTACCCTGGGAGTAAACAAGATAGTGCAGCTTTGCCTATTTTCTTCTTTTCTCCCTCTCCCTTATCTGCGTGTTTGTGTGGAGTCCCGAGCGTGGCTACATTCAGGTTTTCACGGCTTATCTGGCACGCCTGCCCTTTATTAACCATCCACCAAGCTGAAGCATATCTGCATGTATTTTCCATCCGCTCTCCCCTTCTTTGAATGGATGTATGTCTCCATGTGCTAACCACCTCCTGTTCATCTCTGGTCCGCCAGTCCTCGAATACCTGACTGTCCACTCCCCCCAGCTATCCAGTCAGCCAGCATTAACACAACCTCTTATATAATACATTTGCTTAAATCTTTCTGTGTCTGGTGCTCTGCATTTGTATTTCTGAGTGAAATTATAATCACAAAAATGTAACAAAAATGCATGCAGAAACATACATTCAGGCATCTTGTGGAGATATTATTAAATCATCATGAAACTCAGCTTCATAACAGATGAATGGTTTACTGTGATCACAGCTGTGATTCTTCCATCTGCCAGTGTCATCCAGCATTGTCGCAACACTTTTCTTTTGTCTTGCCCGCTTTTAAACTCCTTTTCCCAGTGTTTGAAAGAGAAACTCGTCTGACCGCCTCCAGGTGTCTCTGAATAGGCCGATGAATAGCATATCCTGATGGTATTGGCATTTGTGAATTCTTTTAACTGTTTCATTCCACTGATCAGGTCAGTGTAATTTTCTCTGCAATAGCTCTGAGCATCCAGCCAGTTCTTCGGTTTGTCAATCAAAGGGAAATTCCTGGATGAATTATTTTCTGCAGAATAAACACAACTTGCATCACAGTAATTATATGCAATAATGGGAGATACATAATCATATTTGCCAAGTACTTTCATATATAAAAAAAAAGAGGTACATGTCAAAATATAAAAACAATTGTTGAACAAAAACATGCTATGAAGATTAGCCACATATTCTCACCATTGTAGCAGACAAACATATGTTTGTTAGTACAAGGGACATCTTTCCATCCATTGGTGTCCATTTGCACACAGTTTGCACCTTCATTGTTATTTGGCTCCTTGTCAGCCCAGTTTGACTCCTTGTAGTTCACCCCTGGCAAAGACCAATGCCACATCCTATTTTCTTTTCCTGGGTTGTTGTACACCCCAATCCAGGCTTCACCTTGCTTCTCTGCAAATTCGCGGAGGAATGTTTTCTCATGTGTATTGTTAGACAGTGTTACCAGGTCAGTGTGTTTCTCCCTACAGTGTTTCTGGGCTTCATGCCAGGTCTTGTTTTTTTTTTTTTAAATAAAGTGGTACTTATACAGGTGACATGTGACGAATAAACACTGACGTAAAAACAGAAGAAATATTTTTCAGTGTTTGAGCAGATAAAAGAAATAGTTTTTATCAAACTCACAAGTAGCAGGATCAAAACTCTTCCACTTTAATGAGGCTCTAAGTACAGTATTCTATAAGTACTCAAGGAAAAAGAAATTAAAAAAACAAACAAACATAGAGTAGCATTGTGAATATGCACTTACCTGCATTTGACCTGTTTAGGTGGTTGTCCGTACATGAAAGGCAATTCTTCTAAATTCGAGAATGAAAAGAAAGTGTGCTGTACTTCGCTTAGCTGATAGTATAATGAGGCTACATCTTAGGTTGATGACTATTTCCAACAACCTAATAAAAATTATACAATTTTATCACTATCCAATTTTTTTTATCTTTTTTTGAAGAAATTTATCTTCCAGATACAGAAAAGTAAACTGATTAATGTTTGTGAAAATATAAAATGTATGATATGAATCAGATTTTAGAACAGACATATTAACAAGCACTGAGGAAATAAATACTGTAAATGCATCCTCTGTTTATCCAAAAATATGAATTGACATTACAGGTTTTAAACTTACATCTTGTTATTTCTTCTCTCTTTGCTTCACTTTGATGTCTCTCCTTGAGGAAGGCCACTCTCAACAAAATACCGTGTCCTATACTAACACAGAGATCTGTTGTTGGAAAGGTAAGGATTTGCATATTAAAATAGACCTGAAGGAGTTATTCCCTGATAAAACAAATGAGTCTGTAAGAGTTATGAAAGAGATAACTTATTAAAAGTTTTGTTTAATATGTGTTTATTTAATAAGTTTGTTTTTTTTTCATAAACATTTATGTAGTCTGGATTTGTAGTTAATAGGTTTATAGCATGTGTAACATGTGTTGTAACACACTGACTTTTACATGAATGGTTTGAAAATTCCATGCATGTATGCAGTATTGTCTGTATGTAGTTATAATTTGTCCCAGTCATTGGTGGTCTTACCTGTGTTTCACCCATTTCAAATGAAATGGACCATGCCCTCCAGAGGACCCCTGACTGACATCAAAGAATTGAATAATTTACTCCACTTTTTTCCCCTCTCTTTTATGGATTTATGGGGGGTGTCAGAGTCAGTAAATACAGTTTCAATAATCTGAATAAAATGCATGACAAATTAAAAAAATAATTGTTTCCTGATGTTTGAGTCCTAATACCTAATGGCCTGATGGCCCAGGGCCAGTAAAAAAAAAAAGTGTGTTGTACCAATTGATTGGCCAGCACCTGACCCATTCCAGCCAGCATTCTGTTTCCACCAAAACCATTTGTGAGTTCAGCTGTGAATCAAAAACACTAAATCAATCATCCCAAATGAGTATTTTTTTTTCTAGCTTTCAGTCGTCCATTTTCACATTAAAATAAAAAAAGACATGGCATAAAAAATGCAGCAGCAAGGCAACGATAGTATTAGTGGACAGCACAAGAGTTTCACTTGCATTTGTAACTAAAAATAAAGCCACAATAGAGACATATTCAGGAGCGTGCACGTGAATAAAAAGTCAGACGTTACAGCTCCACAATAGGTAAATAAATAAAGGTATTGAAACATTTTAAACAATATTCCTGTTGTTAATTATCTAAGAAATGTGGGATTTAGGAAGTTGTGATGAATAAGTAATAATACTGAATAATGATGTTTTTTTTCTTTGAATATCCAAGCTTCACAGTCAAATTACATTGCATAGCCTAGTCACCAGAAACTAGAAATGGTGCATTTTTCAAAATGAACTGTCAGCTAATAGCTATCACAGCTGTCACAGGATATCACAATGGCAACAAATTTCAGATTTATTTTTTGTCAACTACCAGTTTATAAAAAGAACACAAGTCTCCAGTTCACGGAGGCTGAAAGCTCTTGCAATTGTCCCTGATTTTACCAATATCACTCTCCAGCTAGCATGATTAAAAACCCCACCTCTCACCCTACAACAACTGGGACAGCATCCAGCCAGAAGAAAATGGCTGGATGGATGGATAACGCCCTGTTTTTGTTTCATTTATTAGACTACTAGCCTACATGCCCATGCTACAGTATTGTTGGGTCTGTTCATGCTGTTGGCATACTAAAAACAGGTCATTTTAGCCCATTGCTAAATGGATGAAAATCCTTTACAGCCAATAATTGCCTGATGTCTAGAACCCATGGACATCACCAAATGCTGTGTGCTACTTCTATCAGCAGTCACAACATCAATAAACAATAGTGACCACTGGCAGCCATACATGCCCATGTCATAACATTTCCTCGAACATGTTGGACAGATGATATGGTATGCTTTGTATTGTGAGCTATTTCTCTCCTTCTCCATACTTTCCTCTTCCCACCATTCTGGTACAAGTTAATTTTGTTTTCATCTGTTCAAAGTTTTTTTTTTTTTTCAGAACTGTGCAAGCTCTTTTAGATTTTTTTCTGGCAAAGTCTAATCTTGCCATACTAGCCTTCTTGTTCTTAAGTGTAACCAGTGGTTTGCACCTTGTTGTAAACCCTCTGTATTTGCATTCATGAAGGCGTCTCTTGATTACAGACTTTGACAATCATACGCCACCCTCCATGAGATTATTCTTGACTTGGGTAGTTCTCCTTGCAGACTGGCATCCTGAGATATACATGTTTCCCTTTCGACAGGCAAAAGCACATCTGTGTTGGAGAAAACAAAGAGTTTTATAACAGTAACACCAGATATACTGTTCAACTCTCATTTAAACCAAACACTTGCACATGGATGTGATCATTTTTATATTTTATATCTGGTGAGCAACAGAGATGATAGACTTTGACCACTGATTGTCTAGCAGCTGAGAGAAGACGCCCAAAATTAAACAGCCCCTCATTCAAACAACCTCAGACTCGACACACACACAGCACTCAGCTGGGTCCCTAGCAAAATGCCCACCAAATCTGAAGTAGATCAGATGAACTGTTGTCAGACAGGGCAAGGACAGTTAGGCAGACAGACAAACATACAGATATTCCTTGAATGATTAGTGAGATAAAATGCATTTCTTGGACAACATTAATTTTATTTTATTTTTTCCCAGGAGCAAATGTTTATTTAACCTGGTAAGATATGTAAACAGGAAGAATTTTTACACTGTGACTGTGCCTGACTACAGTGCTCTAACCCTAAACTAATTCATCTCCTCATCATCACTTCTGGTGTCGTGTTTTTCACTTCATGCAGTGCAGAAAAGATCCTGCAAAAATTTGAGAGCTCAGTTTTGTGTTCCACTGATACAGAGGTGATCAGAGTTACAAACAAATCCAACTGTACTGCAAATGTTTTCAACTGTACAAACACTTTGCCTTCCTAAAGAGCAGGTATTTAAGAAGTACTTGGAGCTAGAGTATCACTTTGCATTAAATTATATGAGACAGAGTAGAAATGCTTCTTTCTAAACTTGCCTACAAGTGTCTGATCTATATTTAAAGAACTAAGGGTTCCAGAACCTCACAAATATTCCCTGGTGGAGGTTATGTCCTGTGAGAGTGGCAAAAAAAAGTGTATTGGTATAAGGACAACCAAAGCAACTTCCCTAACCAATTTCTAAAGCTATCTAGCAGATGGACTCCAGTAAATGGAGCCACTGTCTGGTGTGAAGAAAAGGTCATAAGGTTAACCACACAGCAGATACTCTACTGTAGGTGGAGCAGCGGTTAGGAAATAGTTGCTGCTCAGTGTTATGTAATATAAAGCAGATAAAAATCTGCTGCTTTTGATCACGTCACATTATTTCTATCAGCAGGGGAAATAAAGCTATATTCCATTTATTTGACATCCCATAGGAACGATCATGTTCAATCTGCTGATTGAGATCATGTGACATAATCAGGATGCTTGTGAACAAACTGAACTTTGAGACTCCTGATTGGCCAACTTTGGAAAAAATGTCGAAACTCAGTGTGAGCAAAGCTCTCTTATTTACTCTGAGGACACTCCAACCTGGTTTCTTACATTCATGTGGGGATTTCAAAATGTTTGCCGACAAATGAAGAAAAAAAAAGTTTATACAGACTTTAAACCCATAAAACAAAAACTACAGTTTTCTAAGAAATCCTTTCAGGTTACTACAACTGTCAGGGCATGTGTTTTGCCTCTATGTGTGACTGTTGCAACTGCTGACAGGTGAATTTGATTCTGTGGTCTCTGTCACAGAAAGCACTGGAGGGCAGCCACTGCCTTGTTTACCACTTTAGGGAAAGTCTATACTCAAAATGAATTTAATAGTTTAATAATTTAATTATCGCTTCACTGAAATCACATGATCTGCTTTCCAACTCCTAAGTTTATTATTACTCGTACATGAACTCACTTGTTATTCAAGTTGTTTTTTTGAATGTTTCTCGTTCTAACTGTCTGACATTCACCTCTCACACAATTGATATAATTCTGCCCTTTCTGGAATAAACTTTGTTGTTATGAAACCGTGCATGTGTTTGCCTAAAGTGTCATGTGTTTGAATCCATCCCAGG
>VUQI01000427.1:0-10689 GCA_015106735.1 Paratilapia polleni | reverse complement strand
TGCTAAGTTTATGTAGCTATATATATATATATATATATATATATATATATTATACTTTTTGTGTTCATCATTTACCCAACTTGAATTTTCATTAGATGAAGCTGGAATTCTAATTTTACATTTGATTTTTTAACTCTAATTATTCAGCTGTAACCTGACAGGACAAAATTTAGGTGACAGAAACAGAAGATAAAAATCTGGAGAAACAGATCAGATACAGTTTACTTACTGACCTGTAATATTAGTTACCCAGACAGCAACAAACAGACCTGCCCTCAAGTCAGTTTATGAAATAAAACACTGTTTTTGCAACAGTTTATGACCATTTCATTATGTTTAATGAATAAACATTTTTCAATGTTTATTCATTAAACATTTAATGTACTGATGGGCTGTAACAACCTCTTTTTTTAACTTAATGAGATTTTATAAGATGTTATAAGAAATCTCTAAGCTTTTATAGAGTTTTCTACATGTTGTTCAGATAGATTTTAGATATTTCAGTACAATTTTTGGAGGATGAGCCATTTTGAATAATGAATATAGATCATGTTGGGACAAAAAAAGCCACTATGAACGAATACATAATTTTTACATAATTACATAATTTAATCATTAGCTATTATTAACCCTGTCTCTCTCCCATAGGTGTACCTTTTGTCCTGTCTCCCTCTGCTCTCTTCTGTTTCTCCTCATCCCCAACCGGTCGCGGCAGATGACTGCCCCTCCCTGAGCCTGGTTCTGCCGGAGGTTTCTTCCTCTTACTAGGGAGTTTTCCCTTCCCACTGTTGCCAAGTGCTTGCTCATAGGGGGTCGTCTGATTGTTGGGGTTTTCTGTCTAATATCGTAGGGTCTTTACCCTAAAATATAAAGCGCCTTGAGGTGACTGTTAAAATAAATATAAATAAAATTGAATTGAATTGAATAGAGAATTGCCAGTAATAACTTGTAAAGCACCAACTTAACTTGTGAATATGAAGACATTATCAAGATATTCTAAATTTAATGTTAATTCTTTTAATTAGAAAAATGCTGTAAATAAACAACAAAGAAAACTGTTTAAAACATCTTATTTTAGGTGCTGTGGATTCCCAGGAGGCATAGTGCTTCAGTCATACACAAATCAGTCATATCAATGTGATTTGTGGGTAACTGAAAGATGGAGCTTTTCACATGGATTTTCAAGGATACAGTGACATACCTTCACAAATTTTTCATATGACTTGTGCATCTTGTTGATAAAGGAAAAACAGCATCTTTAGACCTTTCAGCTACTTCTCTTCAATTCCCAACTCCATTTCTTCTACTTCCTGCCACAAACAAGGGACAAAGAAACTCTTGTCTGCTAGTCGTGTCCACTGCCACTGGGAAGTTGAGGCGGAGAGAATTAGGAAGGGGCAGGAACAGGGCTCCCAACTACAAGGTAACAAGGGAAAACCAATCCCACCTGGAATTATCCTGATACTGGAGACACAGGACTCACCAGACAGTGGATCAATGGGTCTCTCTGGGAGGAGAAAGAAGGAGGAGGGGTCCAGAGCAGGATATTGCCCCAAAGAAAGTGTGCCACACCATGTCCAAATTACCCCCAAAGTTGTGTGGGATCCAGTTACCTGTTCAGATGTTTCAGTTTGAATGTTCACTTGTCTGTTTTGGCTGTATGCCCACCCTACACCTATCCAGGTTCTGGCTTTAGGACTAGTATTACAGATTACAATAACACAGAAGTGTTCAACAAGGTTTATTCTGTTGAGGTCTACCGCACAATGTAAAGCACAAGTCTACCTGATGTGAAAAAAGTATTTTTTCCAGACTAAATTTGGTTCAAATTTGGAGGTGAAATTTCTTTAACAGATAGTTGTATTTCAGACACAAAAACCGATAACATTCATGCAGTTGTAAAATGGTGCCTATGTGAAAAAGATTATCCATAAAAATAAGTTTACCATCATCAGACAAACACACTGTCTTAACCAATCAAATTCATGCCAGCGCACATTCGTGGTGGATAACTTTGTAACTTGAACACACAAGTCATGCTGTTTACCTGATCATATAGATGGAAGATAAATGATACAATTATAGCTCTGTGGGCTTTCATCTGTATTTCATTGTGTCTTTGATACATGCTTCTTTCTGACCCAAACAAGGGGCATCTTCTGGCACCACACTGAACAAGTTACATTTTCATGAAGAACTGGGGAATATGCTGCAGTTTATTAAAAATTATGACTAACACGTCTTCTTCAAGAGTTCCTTCACCACTTTTCTCTCTAAGCACTACCTGTTTACATCTTCTCTGCAGCCAGATTCATTAAGACTGAGGCTCTCGTTTCGCTTTATCCACCAGCACACATTGCTCTTCCCCCCGCCTGTTGTCTGCCTTTATGTAAGCATTAGCCAACACGCATTGGAAATGAAAGAGCAGAACACTCTTGGTCCTCGCCCTCCCAGTCATCGCCATCATCCAAGCCATACAATGCACTCTTGTCTAGTGCGACGAATGTCATCATCCAACATCTATGAATGAGCAGAACAAGCCGCGTCACATATTGATCCACTCCCTTTGTGAGACCTTCCAAGCTTGTGATAATTAGCATCGTCCATTAGCGATTTTGCCGTGCTAACATGCCCATTAAGAGTCAAAGCTTCTGTTCTTCTCTGTGAACATTCATTTGGCCCAGATTTTCTTCTTTAAAGAGCATAATAAGGGAATGGTAAAATACGTTGTGGACAGATGAAGAGTGGACAATATAAAGTGGGTGTTTAAATGCATTAAAAGGCATCCAGATTTAATTAACACCCTAGATAGCTGGCAGCTTTGTTCGTGTGCTGTAAATGATCATCTTAGCAAAGAAGAGAGCTATAATTTTGAGTATGTTTTTAAAAGGTGCTTTGCAGAGACATTGCGGATGCTTTCTTTTCACAGCCCAAATGCATAACTTCTCTTTGCCAGCTTTAATACCAAAAGTAACCTATTAGACTCCAACACCACATAGTACCCCTGCACTCATCCCCTGTGTTTTTGTAATTTGCCTTAATTAGGGGAAGAATATGTGTAATCCTCAGATTTGTTAGCAGCAAGCACATAACTTCCTGACTCAAATTGAAGATGTTAATTTAATTAAACAGTACATAAAACAGGATATAGACAGTTTTTCTGATGACACTGTAATACCTTGGCAAGAATAATAAAACATAAAAAGTAACTTAAAACAGAACATGTGGGCACTTGATGGAATTGTTCCTTTGGTGGGCCAGAGCGGGGTATTGATTGCAGCACAAGAGGTTCACATCTACCTGTTTACTTTCTCTGTTTACTGTTTGCATTCCTCTGGCAGGCAAAGATATTATTTTTCTGTTGAGGACCCTAGAAAAGCAGCCACCCTGCGCTCAGTGTTCGACCTCAGCCCCCATTGCATCACAACTGATATAATGAGAGATTGTGGAGAGAAACTACCAGTGCCAGTAGAGGCTCTTTGTGAGGTACCCAAACAGCAGCTTCCGCTCTCGCCTGTATGGATGGCGTTCTGGGATGCATGCATGTCATGTTGACCTTACTGGCCATCAGCTGGCTAAGAGGGGAAATGAGCGTGGGGTATGAGAAGGAGGGAGTATGAAAGTAAAGTGCTCACCCTGAGCCATTATGATTAACCATCAGCAGTTTTTGTGTTATCATCGGCAATGTGCACACTGCAGAATCCAGTATAGAAAGAGCTTCAGAGAAAAATCAATCACATTATATTACTGTGGACATGCTTTATTGACCTCTGTTGGTGTTCACACATTTCATACTTGATTTGTATCTACTGGCGGGCATTTAGAACAATGTGGGCAATTTGGGCAATGAGGAAAAACAGGGCAGCATTTTCAAGCCGGGAGCCCATGCTTATAGATTGAGTGCTACTTCATGAAAAAGAGGGACCTATTTAGATGCACTTTCTGCATACATTTCATGAAATACCCCAAAGCAGTGGATGGAACTGGCCCTTCATTCAGGTCTATAGTTTGGACTGAGTTGCTCTATCTATCTATCTATTTATATATATATATATATATATATATATATATATATATATATTGCATAGGGGCCAGGCACACAGTACAATGAAATCTCTTGCTCAGACAGACAACAGTAAATAAGATTTGGATGTCTCATTAACTGAACACCAAGCTGTGACAGATGCATTCATCTGAAATGCATTGTATCTAAAGGTTAAGAGTAGTTATGAGAAAAGTAATGTATTATTAAAATACCTTTCGGAGTGAAGTACCTTCTGATATATTTTCCTTGGTAATGAAAGTAGGATTCGGTGGAAATGTAGTAATTTGGAGGCCCATTTCTTCAAGCCTTTATTCCCCCTCTCCCTCTTCAACAATTTATCTGGGGAAAGTGAAGAGCTCACAGCTAGCGAACAGACAGTAAACATTTTGTTATAGTCAGAACCATCTCTTATTACTGGTTTTTCATTAAAAAAGAAAGCCTTTCGAAGCATTCAAAGCATTTCGGCGGATGAAGATGCTTCACAATTTTCTCCCTCTCACCCTCTTTCTCTCCTCACTATACCTGAATCCTTTCTCTTTTTGATGCTGTTAAGGGAGTAATTGAGTGCAGAAAATGGCTTGGCTTATTTGGACTGAGCCTGATCCAGAAATGATTAAAGCTAAAGGGGTTTGAGGTATTCAAAAAGAGAGAATGACAGAAAGAATATGGTTAATGCTTTTTTCTTTTTCTATTTTGTGAGGAGAGAAGGAGACGGGAGGGGTGGTCAGGCTGAGCACCGAGCAGCCAGACAGGTTGGTGTTCGAGGGGACTCGAGGGGAGGGGGGGTGTGGATGCACAGAATAGCCCCTACTCATACCCCTATTAAAAGCATCAGGGTTGTCAGAGACAGTAAAAAGACAGGAAATCACTGTAAGAAATGAAGCTTCTTTTACCAATTACTGAATACCGAGTGCACACCTTGGAGTTCTTTGTCCTTTGTAGCACCAGTTCCCTGTCTCTCAACCCCTTTCTTCCTCTTTTTCTTTCTTCCCGCCTTTCTCTCTCTCGCTGGCTTACAGCCTTTGAGTCAGATGCATTAGCACCAAGGCCTGGAGAAGAGGCAGCGTTTTCAAAGCCCAGTTGGACTCACTTCTAGCCTGTCGTTGTAGCTCCTTTTCAGGCTTTTATTCACAGACAGCAGGGGCAGGTCTGAAAGAGACGCCCTCAACCTCTCCACTCAAACATTTATCTCTCCCTTTTTCCCTTGCTACAGCAGAGATGATTAGCAAAGGGAGCCATTTACTGATTCGCAGCACCTTTCCATACAGAGTGTTACAAAATAAAAAGGGTGCACATTCAGTATGTCTGATTAACACACACCCACACAGTTGTGCACATTCAAACACGTACTCCAACAAACATGTATCATACATGGGCTCAGTCAGTCAAGCACACAGACAAATCTGTATCATTCAAATTGTGCAGTGGTGACAGCAGTATTTTTTTTAAATAAGGTCTCTTTTATCTCATCAATAATTGATATGAGTGTGAGCCTTTAGTTGAGGATCTGTCAGGTCATTGAGTTTGGATAGATGAGCTCTGCTGTGCCCTCTCACCCCAGCTATGACTCTAGGGACCTATAAACACCTTGCAGACTGGCTTTCCATCCCACCTATTGACAAAGTCAGTTAATTACTTCCCTGTTAAAACAATACTGGATAACCCATGCAGTCTGTAGAGACCATTTAATGCCTTTGGTTGTTTGACTTTGTAGCCTGTACATCTATGTAACAGCACAGCAACATCCTGAGCCAATGGGAGCTGCGTTAATGTGGTTTCACATCATGGATTTTGTGAGGATTGTTGCTGTGGATGCAGTAATCGTGATAGCTACTGGTAATGGTGTCGTTAAAGATATACTTTCCAAATCAGAGGTTCACGGAGCATATTTGCCATGGATATAGCTGCCTTCAGGATCCATAACATTGTTAGTGAGTTTTCATAGATATGCTGATGGATGCTGTCGGCTTGTTCAGGGTTTGCTCTTATCAAGACACATGAGGATATTATTATGTAAGATTACTCATTTTGAAGGGGTTTAACTCAGGCTCTGTTTTTTTGCAGCGACTCCAAACACCCCAACCCCAACCCTTTTCCACACCAATCCCTTTACATCGTCCTCACCTCATCTGTCATCCCCGCTAGCAGACAGCAGGAGACACTTTTCAAATCACCCAGTATTTTGCCACGAGCAATGTTGTGATGCTAATAAGATTTTCATTTATTTGGAAATATATGGCTTCATTTTAGCTCCCTACATGAGTACAGGTGTTTTTAATGGTTTGAGATTTTTTGGCATGGTGTTAATGTCAACCATCAGGAAGTTGCCAGAGTTGACAGCGTGAGTGTGCGCGCGTGTGTGGCGTGAGACATTGCTGCTCTCTGGCAGCCATTTGCAAGGTTAATGTTGTAGAAAACAACATCCATCTCTCCATTCTCCCCTCTCAAAACAGTTTCATTAGTCCTACTGTTCTGACCCCTCTTCTTATAGTGTTGTCAAATGTGGCGTGTGTCATATTCTCAACGACTGATGCAGTCAATAATATTTTAGAGTCAGTGCTGCTGCCAAGGTACCCATCCGGCGTGCATATTTTAAAACACAGGGTTAAATTGGCATTGTGCTGCCTGGCTGTTTCCCATTCATCTCCAGTTGGCTAATAAGACACACTGAAGGCACTGACTATCAATAATAATAACAGAGTGAGTTTAGTTTGAGACCTTATGAAGAACAAAGCCTACATGCCTTTGAACAGCTTTGTTTAGTGCTGACACGTTGGTGTTCTGAGTGAGTAAGCCTCAGACAAACACTTTGATTCAGGGAATTACATTAATCAAGCAAATATACAAGTGGATCGGCCATGGTTCTCTATCTTAGTCTATCTCTGCTGTTTGGATAAGCACTGCTGAAATTAAATGACATACTAAATAATAATATATATTACTATTTGAATAACTTTTTTTTTTGTCTTGCCACTGAGGTAACAGTGTTTTGTTTATTTTTTATAACAAGAAATTTTGATACAAGGTGATAACTATTAGTTTGATGAGAAGGATCCAATTAAGATTTAAAAAGCCTAGCACTAATTCTTTTTATTTCTTGTTTGTGAGGAGAGTGGGCGATTTCCAGCTGTTACTGAGTAAAATAGATTTAAATGCTATAAATGCATGTATGAACTCGTACTAAAGAAAGTATCAGTTTGTCCTCTTATAGCAACATTTTTCACTCATCAGCTGGGGAGTCCCTGAAATGTCTCACCTAGAATTTTTTTGAGGGCTACTTTTGCATTATCTTGTAATGTGATTTGAACTACCTTGCAATATTTTTGTGTTGTCTTTTAATATCATTTGCATTTCCTCTCACCCATGGGCAGGAACTGAGCTTATATTATAATAGGCTGCAGTAACATGCATTTTAGTCAAACGTCACTGGTTGCTCTGTACTGACAGAGATAGTCAGTACACCCTCAGCTATGGCTAAACTGGCACAAGTCTGCACCGCTACGTTAAGACAAATTGTAGCACCTATTGTAACTGCAGCTTTATGATGACATCTTGGGCTGTGCCTTTGATAGTTTCTATTAAACCTGAGCATTTGTTTTTAATGGGTTTAATACTGACTACATGATGGTTTTGCTGACTGAGTCTCGTATTAAAGCTGCTGTGATATTGAACTGCTGTCACGTGGTCTGTTGCAGCTAGACATATCTACGGCACTATAGATTGAGACACAGCTGCCAAACTTTACAAATGATAAGAACTATGACCAGCCACAGGCAGGCAGAACAGCCAGGGTGTGATCAAAACCAGCAGCTGGATACTGCTGTCAGCCTTTTAAACTGAACAATGAATACTAAATGCACACATCAACTCTCGTTTACCTTATTTCTGCTGGGGATTTCTTTTAACTGGTACTGTGTAATGATTGGACAAACATATTAAACTTTTGTATTGGATCAGAAGGTATATGATGTGTATTGTGTGGGTACCCAAAATAATTGCATGGTTAAGCAAGAGTTATTGTCAGGTAACATAACAGTCCTCAAAAATTTCTCACTGTGACCTTTTGGGGGCTCAGTAATGGAGAAACAAAAGGTTGCATGGATTAAAGTAAGTGACAGACAGACACCCTCTGTACTTAGGCTTAAAACTTTCCTTTTTGATAGAGCTTATAGTTAGAGCTGGATCAGGTGACCCTGAAACATCCCTTAGTTACGTTGCAATAGGCCTAGGCTGCTGGGGACTTCACATTACACACTGAGCACTTCCTCTTCATCACTTCCTTTCACTCTCCATGTATTTATACACCACTTGCATTTAATCATTAGTTACTATTAAACTCTGTCTCTCTCCCATAGTGTCTCTTTTGTCCTGTCTCCCTCTGCTCTCTTCTGTTTCCCCTCATCCTCAACCGGTCACGGCAGATGGCTGCCCCTCCCTGAGCTTGGTTCTGCTGGAGGTTTCTTCCTGTTAAAAAGGAGTTTTTTCTTCCCACTGTTGCCAAGTGCTTGCTCATAGGGGGCCATCTGACTGTTGGGGTTTTCTGTCTAATATTGTAGGGTCTTTACCCTAAAATATAAAGTGCCTTGAAGCGATTGTTGTTGTGATTTGGCGCTATATAAATAAAATGGAATTGAATTGAATATACTTTTCTACACTGAGCAGTGTGTTGTACCTGTGATACAGAAGACCTGAATTTAAAAACATTTGTTCAGTATACAGCAAAACATGACATAGCAACACAAAGTGACAGCTTACAGGAAGATTTCTTCTTTATTTTCTTTTTAGAAGAATTACCGTATGCATGAACAAACTCACAAATACAATTTTTTTCAGTGCCCATAGACTACTTTGTCTTTTGATGACTTGATGTTTTGGTCATTATTTTTATAAATGATACATTTATTTTTATTGTACAAACAAAATATCAATTTGCTTAGGTTAATGTGAAAAAAATGATTGTAATGAAAAAAACTTGCACTGTACTTAAAACTTACATCAAGGTAGCATAAAATTTTAATCATTAAAATTTAAATAAATAAATTACACTTAATGCTTGATAAATTAAAACAATAAGAAGATTAAAAATTATAGATACGCAGGAAGGTGTAAAAAGACGTATTGTGACTAGGGTTTCTACAGTAAAATCAGTCTCTTACTGACAGCCTGTGGGATTCAGAAAACTGCTGGCAGATCATTGTTGTTTTCAGCGTGGACACTGTCAAAAATATTGATGCTGCTGTTTCCTGTGACTGTGTCAAATGTATTTTTTTAAATGGACAAAACAATGGAGTGAAGGTCTCATGTTCAAACAAAGTTAGAGTCTGACACATTTATAAAATGACCTGCAGGTAATCAGTAAGTAAAATATTCTTAAGCCCGAGCCAGCAGAAATGGACAAAAAAGGACTGATAAATTGCTGTGCTCATTGTGAATTCCATACTCAATTGTGGCATTTTCCAGGGTAAATGGAATTGTACATTAAAGTCTGAATATGCCTGACTTTGGGGAGTGATACATTTTATTTTCCTTTTTTTCCCTACAGATGTGGCCCATGCAAGCCACAGTATTGCAGTGCTTTCAGTGAAAAGGCCATCTTTAGGACCTCTTGATCAATCTGTGACCTTTAAGTACACAGCCATCTCGTAAATAGGAGGGTGCGCTTACAGAGACTTCAAAAGCAAGGGGACCCGATAATTTCAAAATGGAGCGGTGTGGAGTGGCGCTGGTGGGGAGTCCATAAAAGCCTGCCTTGTTCTCAACACACCTCCTCTTTGCTCCACAACAGCCAGTTAGGGTAATAGCTCAAGGGAGAAAGGAGAAGAGAGAGACAGAGAGATAGAGGAGGAGGGATGGATGGAGGGAGCGAAAAACAGGTAATTACTTGTAATCATTGGTTGAGGAAGAGCTGATGATCCCTCCAGTATAACAGATTGTACTGTTCCCTGTTGAAAAACACTGAGGAAGCCGGATGTGGCACTGTCGGCAGTAACGACTGGGAAATTAGTTGGTAACCTTAAACCCCCCTCGCAATCATGGAGAAATACTCTTTCCCTCTTTCTCTCCTTTTCTCTCCCATTGAGAGGAGTTATATAAATCTCAATGTTCCACTCAATAAGCACTGTATAAGTAGGGACTATGGGTCCTTTATTATATTACAATCTTTTTTATTTAGATTGCACATCAAGTAGAGGGAAGTAGCTGTGGTTCAACAAGGAGACATGGTGATACAAACAGAAATATTTAAGTGAGAGACAGAAGCACTTGGAGTTGTACCTCAATCTTGAAACATATTCACAGAATATTTCTAATACATGTCAAATCTCTGCGTTTAGTCAAATTCTGTGAGGTTCTGATTTAAACTAAATCACTGAGTTAAATATAAGCTGAGTCCACCAGGCAATAAAGTGAAATGTGATTATTTTTTAAGTCCATATGCTGCAACAAGATTCCCCTGTAATTCCCCTGCAAATGGCACCAGGTTTCAGAGCCTGGCTGTCCAGCAGCATTATCAATTTTCTGCTAAAACCATGTACGTCAAACACAGACTACAAAATTAATTAAATGAAACTGCCTCTAACCATTTGGTAGAATGTGCCATAACCTTTTCCAGAAATTACTGTCCATTGATTGCAACAACTATTACT
>VUQI01000424.1:0-20658 GCA_015106735.1 Paratilapia polleni | reverse complement strand
CAACAGAAAAAAAAAAAAAAAAAAATCAACCCTTCTCCTGAGCCTTGGCCATGGAAGTAATACCATCACAATGGTGCTGCCAGGCCCGCAGGGTACAGTGCAGTATCCTATCAGAGCACCCAATGAACACACGCTGCACACAAAGATAATGGAGAAGTCCCTGGCTTTATTCTTTTACTGTTATCAGAGCGTGGTGCACTTACAGAGCTCACTGTCTCTCAGTCCACTCTCCTGAGCTCTGAGTTCGCTCTTTTTCTGTCCTTTTTACCTCTGTCTGTCCACGCCTGCCTCCGTGTCGATCTCATCCTCTGTCCTTTTTTTCCAGCTTGTGGTGTGGAGTCTGATTTATGGGATACGAGACAAGGACGGTTAGCTTTATCCATCAAAGCTCCATCCTATCTGCTCTGGTTGTACCTTTGTTCTGTCCATGAGCTTATTGAGCCTATTGTGCAAGCTCTCAACACTGAGGATATTTAAAAAATAGTGCAATAGCTGCCACAGTTAGAGTAGAGAAAAGGGGAAGCAGAATAATAAAAATAATAGTGAGATTTGTGTAGGTTCCTCCTTTTTAATTCTCCCAGCTCCATGAACAGAGGAAGAATTTGCATATTTGTTCATTTAATGTGGTGAGTGTCCTAGGGCTTGTAATGAGATAAAGCTCCCACCTTATCTGACCACTTTATTAACAAAAAAAGAAAACAAGTGAGTGAGGGTAAAGCAGGTCGGTTGGGACGGCTCAGCTGAATCGCTGCTGTCTGGCAGAGGAGATAAGCCAGGCTGTCCCACACCAAACCAAATCACCACTCAGCAGCAGTCACAGGCTCCGCTCACAGGCAGGATGAATGGGCTCTGCTGCTGCATCAATGCCCAGGGGATAGCATTGTTTAACACTTCGGTGTCCCACAGTGGGGATCAATACACGATCAGACCTTGATTATATCCACACTTAATTAACCTCAGTATAAGGATAGACTCAGGGTGCCATGGGGTACAGAGCCTAACAGATAAAGCGCTACTGTCTTTGAAAATGGAGCATGTTTTTGCACAAAAGTAGAGGATTTTGGCACAGTGGCATGCCGTGTGTGAGGATAAGTGTGCATGAGTGTGTGTGTGTGCGTGCTTCCTGAGTATGTATGGGCCTGCAGCTGACACTCCTCTGTGTCTTTCTGTTAGTTTCCTTGCCTTCTTCCTCAACAAATTGTCATCTTTGCACCAAAACTTTGATACCAGCATGTAAACTAATACTGAAACAAATTTTAAATGAAAGCTTCAAAACATCAAAAGCACATCACACTGTGACTGTCAAGTAACTTATAAAGCATATCAGAAGATTTGCATTAATTGATGATTGTAGTAGAAAAAAAAAGCAGTACTAATAGGTGTTTCTCTTTTGGAGTCTAAACTCACATGTCCTCACTGTCCTCTCAACAGCTGTAGGATAAATGTTCTCCAGGGCCCCGTTTGATGCTGACCTCTCCTCAGATGAGGTGTCACAGTAGCAGGGAATAGAGAGGTGATATAACCAACACCCCATGACTAAGAAATGGAGATGACAGGAATTAACAAAGCTCATGAATGTTCCATTACAACAGCAATCAAGAATTATTCATTAATTTATCACATTCAAAATGATAGGAAGCACAGCTGTGTCTGTGTTTATGCATGCTTGACTCAACAAATACGCTATTTACTTCTGTTGAGTGACGTATGCTAAAAAAACTGCACTGCATGGCTTCTTGAGGAACTCATTAAGTCTTTTTTTAAGTGAAAGAAGTTGAGTAGTCAGAGTTAAGTTTTACAAGTGAAAATGTCAAATTGAATTTGACATGCATTTGCAAGTTTATAAGTTTAAGGTGCTCTTTGTTGAACAAGACATAGCTGTAGGAGGAAAAGTATAGAAACTTGATATAGGTACACTACTGTGTCCATTACAAACTGACTTTCTGAATGTGCAGTGTAATGTTGTATAATTTGGCATTGTTTTTACATGTTCTTTTGTGTAACCAGTCAACTAAATATTATCCACTATGTTCCTGTGTGGCTTTGCTGTAATGTAGTCTGGACTGTATCTTTCCAATCAGCGTTAAAGGAGAAGTGTTGCTAAATCTTCTTCATAACCCTTTGTGCTCCAACCAGACACAATCAACTACAGCCAAATTTCATGAGCTGTATAGACAAGATTTAAATCTTTTTTTTTTCTGTGTAGCTGCTCCTCAGCAGTAATTCAAGCTGATGCAATTAAAAAAATGTCTTTTTATGCATCTTCTTACGTCTAAGATCTTTTATTAGACCAACTGTGCATCTGTTACAAGGTTACCTCCTTTCCTTCATGTCTTTGCTTTGCAAACCTTTCCTCTCAGAAGCTATTCTCCACTGAATCATTGTTAGCTACCGGATCTTTTATCTGCCACAACTGAATTAATATAGTTGATGGGACAAACATTGTCAATCTGCCAGAAGAATGGAGCTGACTGAATTCAATCTCAGCAGACAATACCAGGGGAAAAGCACTCAGAGACAGTGCCACTTTGCTGAAAGTCTTCTGTTCTAGAGAGGTTATTGGCCTTGACAAAAGGGTGATGCAGAGTTTGCCCTCATTAATACCAAAGTGCCCCTCCAATATTGAGTGGAGTTTTTTTTTTTTGTAACTGCTCTTTCTCTTTGCTGTCACTTATTTGACTCTATACTCTAAAAACACTTCGCTGTCAACTCTGACATCATTGAAACACGTGTATACTGTGCTATAGTCAGTCAAGCTCATGACTTTTTCTTCTTTATGACTCATAGCTTTTGTCAAAGCCATTTTCTTAAAGGTTTACAGTGTATGTATCTACTTTGACAGTGTCCTCTGACTTCTCTCTGATTAGAAGCTTTGAGTATATACTGTGTTAGATGTTATATGGAAAATAGTTTATTATTACTTGTCAATTAGTGTATTTATAAATGGGGTGGGCATTTGTAATATGTTAAAGTTAAATTGTTCTGTCCTTTAAACCATAAAAGGTTTATTTAATAATCCATTTAAATGATGTTCCTTTTTGAAAATGTATAAATGTAACTAGTTTAAAAGTCAGATAAAAACATATAGAGGGAAATGATAAATGGGTGGAAATATTGGGTAAAGATATTGTAATGGATGTATAAATTTGTGATTTTGGTTGGTTTTTAACATAGGTTTATTAACTTAGATGAAACTTTTATATGCTAGTCCTCTTATTTTCAATTAATATAGGCCTAATTTGTTGGTTAAAATTAAAATAAAACGAGTGAAGTATGTTCAAATAATGTTTTAGTAAATCCTGTTTTTTTAAACATACAAAATTTTTTAAATATAAAAACCATGTGCTCTAGCATTAAGTATGGATATTTAACCTTTGACCTTACAGATTGTAACCAATGAAATGTCTCTTTAAACTTTAAAGGCAACAATGATAACGAACGCCTGGCGATTGCTAGACAGCGAATCCCATACCGACTTGGTCGAGTAGTTGACGAATGGCTACTCGACAAAGGTAAAATCCCTGATTAAAATTTCAAATAAAATAATTTGATCATAACCAAGTTGTAGCATTATTTTGTAAATAATAAACCTTAAAAATAAATGTTCAGTAAAACTTTAAAATTAAAATGATTTGAACAGTTAAATTTAGTTTGTAGTTTTTTACACTTTTTATAATGTAAATGTATTATTTTATAGATGTAAGCTTTTTTTAATACGTGTTTATTGTCAACTTACGGTTAAAGGGACTGTAAATATGAATATAAATCCACTTACTGAAGTTGTTAAAATGTCTATAAATTCATGTAGCATTTTGCTGTAAACATAAATTATAAATAAAAAGTTCTAGTTTAGTTATTCATTAGTTGCTAAGTGTTATTTTGAAACACTTTTGAAACATGCATATACAGTACAGCATATTACTTAGTGTCATTTGATCTATTTTGATTAAACTGTAGCAAAGATAAATAGTGTGCAATATGAATTGGCATCAGCATTTTGAGTCCCTTTAACATATATTGTAAATATATATATATATATATATATGGCTTCAGATCAAGGAACTGTAATATAAAACAAGCTGAGTGCATGCTTTGTTTTTTTATTTTATTTACTTATTTTGTTTTGTTTTGTTTTGTAGTTAAATAACTAATTCATATTTTCACTTAAAATGTGAAATTAGCATTCAAATCTTTTCAATATTTTGTTGTTTTGTTTTTTTCTGTTTTACATTATGAAAATGGTGTCATAAAAAGACTTTTTTTTGTTCAGTTGTTTTGTTTTGTTTTGTTTTGGTTTGGTTTGGTTTTTTTTCTTTTTGGTTTCTTTATGTGCCCAATCATTTTTGTTCTAAGTTTAATTTCCTTCGTTGCTTTTGCTAAAAGGATGACCAGTAACAGTGAAGTGTCTCTTGCCTCCTGTGAGAAAAGTTCAATCCACTTCTCACAGCCTGTAGCCACAGAAGAAGCTTTATTGTTTTTCTTTTTTTCCATGCTTGCAGTATACCAGGTCCATCCAGGTCCATAAATGCTAAAATTTGAAGGAGAATTGCAAGATAATATAAGCAATGCATAGTTAAATATATCCTTTTAGCCTTGTTTTTTTTTTCTGTTTTATTTCCCAGGCAATTTCCTGCAAACAAATTATCCATTTGTAGTCCTTTCAAGATTATGTTATCTTATATTTTGTGTAGATAAATCTATTGCATTCCCATAACAATGCTACTTTTTCTTAATCTTTTTTTTTTCATGCTATTTCAGATTAGACTGACCTTTTAGCAAAGCTACATTGATTTTCTATATCCTGTGTTTTTGTTTTGTGTTTTTCTTTTCATAGGCATCTCATCATTTTAACTGCAATAAATTAACAGGGTTTGCTCTACAACCCGTAATTTATTGGTCTCATTAGCCATTGGGCAAATAATCTGTCTTTCTGTCCTTTTATTTTGTGCTTTGTAAAAGTGGCCGCGTTCACAGTTCAACATTCTTGTATATATGTAACATTGTTTTTCCACAGGGCGGCAGCTTACGATCTTCAACAGCCAAACCACTATACAGATTGGGGGCTGGGAGAGAGATCGCAGTCGATCCTTTCAGGGCCAGCTTTCGGGCCTCTACTATAATGGTTTGAAGGTCTTCAACATGGCCGCAGAGGGGGATCCCAATATAAAGATCCAAGGCAGTGTGCGGCTTGTGGGGGAGTCACCCTCCTCTATTACACCACAGTCAAGTACCACAGCCAATCGCTCAGAAACATCCACATCCATCATGGAGATCACCACCACCACAGCATCCAGCAGGAGAGTCAAGCAGACTACACCACGAGAGCCTCAGCAAGTAAGATCTGTTTTAAATGATTCTGTTTCAAGTCTTTTTTTTTCCATGTCTTTATTCTTTATTTGATCCATATTGTAACACTCTCAATGCATAGCATGAAGTTAAGCACATCCTGGATTCATATAATACATTTCATTGTGTCAGTCATATGAAGAATGCTCTATTTTATTCTGTTTGTCATGTCTTTTTTCTCCTTGACGCCTCTGACTTAAAAACTGAGGGAAAATAAGCACATTGTTTCACAATTGGGAGCTGCAACACACTGTTGAGCATTGCTCCTGTTTGCAATCAGATATGGCCCCATGAGGTGTGTCTGTGTTACAGTGATAACCATCATAGAGGTCCTCCATCATCTTTATCGGTCCTGCATGAGTGGTGCAGCATCTGCAGGAGCATATTACTTCTCAGATGTCACAATGTGGGACTAAACAATGCAACACAAAATATGTGTCCTATCCAGTGGAGTGGTGATCAGACCATTCTTGCATAGCCTCTGCCAAGAACAGAAGACATTGCCTATTTATTACCTCACAATACATCAGCAGCCATGAATTTGAAATGAAAAGTAGTTGCTAGAAAAATTAACTGTCATGCCACAGAATACTCTGTGTGTTTTACTTTGAATATCTACTACTATTTGTTTCACATACTGTCCACACTATAATATCAAAGTTCTAAGTATTCACAGATACAATCTGCGATCATCATCATATTTATGAATATAAATGAACTCAAATCATTTTCTGTTCTGTTATGATTATTTATCCATTCTTTGTGTGTTAGTTTAAACTTGAACAAAATTATAGTACAGACCTGTATCACTGAATGAAAAACAAAACAAAAAAAAATAATAATATTTACTACACTTGGGCAGGCCTCCCAAGTGTATTACTGGCTAATCAGTTTACTACTGGACAATCCCCTCGCTCTTAATTTGAAAGTTCAGTCGCTGCTAACCAGCTAGCTGCCATCCTTTTCATCTTGTGTTTCCCTAGCCTTAGGCTGATCAGGTTGCAGTTGTGGCGATCCCCAAACACTTTCATCCTTGTTATCCACCTTCGGGGTCTGCAGCTGGCAACGGTAGTCCTTGTTCTGCTCTGGAACCTGAAGCAGTTAGAGAACTGGTTCATGTGCTGCAAAGCAGAACAAGGACTACCGCTACAAACTCAAGACAGACATAAATTCAAGGCAGTATAGTCCAGCCAAGTGTGGGTGTGCCTGTTTCACGAGCTCCCTGCCCAAAACGGGCAGTTTCTGTCCCTCAGGCCATTTTGCCAATGTGTGTTATGGAGGTTTTAAAAATGTAACTGGGAATTTAAGTCTTCTCCTTAATTGGTTTGAATTTCAAAACCATGTCTATAATTCTGGAATACCTGCTTAATTAACAGTAGATGGTACGGACTCATGTAGCTCACTAAGAGAAAGAGTTGCAGTGGACTTGCGGTTGTTTTTTTTTGTTTGTTTGTTTGTTTTTGTTTTTTTCATAATGCAGACAAGACTAGAATGTAGGGAATGCCTTCGTGTGTTGTTGGTACAAAGCTAAACTACAAGCTTCATGACCCAGGGGATACTTTCAAGTTGTACAAACAATCAAAAGCAACCTCACCTCACTAATTGGAGAAAAATGCTTTAACTGTTATGGAGCCCAAGCTATGCTGTGATAGTTTTCAAAATTAATTGGGCATTTTACATTATATCAGACACTAAGTACCTGAATAAAATAATGTGAGAAAAAACATGGAAATTGAAAAAGAATTCATGAAAAGTTAAAATGTTTGTCAAAATTTCAAATAATTTGTGAGTCAGATGCAGTAAAAGCATACATAGTTGCTTAAATTAAGCATAGCCGTAAGCTAAAATGCAACTTAAATCAAATATATTTTAAAATCATTTTGAATTAGTCACATTGGGTACAGGGAGATTATAGCATCTCAAGGAAGGTGGGTTTAACTTCATATTGAAAAATACACACAATAAAAATGATTTGATTTTAATTCCTTTTTGACAGATTGTATAACTTGTCTGTCTTCATTCAGTGTCTTCACATTAATAGTGGCAGTAATAGTGATTACTTTCATTGTTGAAAAGAACTTCATTGCTTTTTAAGACCATCTAATTAATTTTCACATTAAGACCTATTGCTGTCTTCACCTGTGTAAAAAAAGTGTAAAAGAAAAGCCTTTAACCTTGAATGTTGATGTATCAATGAAACCAAAATATTTTCAAACAAAATATCAACTATATTAAATTATATAGCAAAATAAATATTGTGGTCTTGTGTTAGTTTAGTAGGCTGTTTGACCCACTGCTCATTTTATGAAGTGACAGACTCCTACAGATAATATGCACCTTTGTCTTCGACTTAGCACACTAAAGATTACACATTACCTTCTGTCCCCTAACGCTCTCCGACCTGAGACCGGCATGATAGTTTGTATAAGGGTCTGCAGCTGCTGACAAATAATACAATCATAAATATTGATCCAGTGGAATGGCTTTCTCTCGGACTCAGCATGGTTCCTGAACCGTTGCAATAGCATGTAATGCAGGTGAAATATCAGACAATAGACTATAATTATATCCCAGCTCCATGCAGGGATATAAATTGGCACCAAGGAACCAAGAGATTGGCAGAAAGGAACAGTCTTGATAAGATAGATGCCCCTCTTTTTCAGGCCTTTTCATCTTGACATTAAAAAAATGATTTAAAGGACAATGACAAATTAGAAATATAGTAAATCACAAAGATAGGCATTATGTGCGGGGCATCTGTGTACATGGATATCTAACATTATGCCATTTTGTCAATCAGATTCTGCTTTACTATTTTAATCAACAACAATTGACCTTGTAGAAAACAGATGTATAGTTATTGTTACTGAACAATGTCCAGAACAAACCTAGAGGTTTTTTTAGGAATTCAAGGTAAACTTATGCTTCTTGTTTTAAAAGTATATAGTATGTCAGTAAGGCTTTAGGTTGATTAGTGGCAATACCTTTGTGGAGATAGGCATTGTACCATCAGGTTATACTGCAAGCTCACCTTTAAAGTGGTGAGAAAGTACCGGAAAAAAGAGAATAGTCAAGTCAACTAAAGAGTTGCTCGGTGATGTAGGTGGAGAGATGAATGAGGCATGCAAAAATGTGTGCATTGGGAGATGTCATTGTGTTCAGTTTGATTCAATGTGACAGCCTTCCTATGGTGAGCTCCTGCGGTAGGACATTACTGTCTCAGGACACTACAGTAAAAAGAGATGGTGCATTCACTGTCCTTTCTCTTGAATAGTCAGCATTTATTCATTGTCCAGCTGTTCCATCTCCCCTCTGATGGGGAATGCAATTCACTGAATGCTTTTATATCCTAAGAGCCTTACATTACCGAGACACATACATTTTTAGTATGGCAGGTCCCAGTGGATATAAAATGGCTAGTGCAGGCAGTGGCAGTATCAGGCTATAACCACTGAAGCTTGGTGAAAAGGGGGCTCTGGAAAATGTTGATCAGACTGTCAAAGGGAGCAGTTGGATCCAAAACTTTAAGAAAAACATATTTGAGACCCTTTACAGACCTGCCTAGCAATGAGAAGTAATGACTCAACATACAAAACAATTTAGGTACAGTTAGAGTTGTAAGTGGCTTCAAACTTAGAGCACTAAATTTCTTAGGAAAGTAGCAGTTACAACAACTATAGCTTTCCTGATGTGGCATAATTTAACCTAGTGATACAAGAGGGATGCCTTCAAATCTTTCATTATTAGACTGGATAATTAATAATTAAAAGGCCATAGCTTAAAAATATGAAATGAACTAACTAATGGTCAAGTCAGAATGGGTTAATCCTTTGAGGTCTGTGTCATCATCTTTAACAACCCCAAATCCAACTCTAACTCTAACCCTAGGCATTTACAATGTAATTTTTGTTTTTATTATTGTTCTCCATCAAAAGCTGTTTACTTTTTCCCCCCAGAAAAGTCAGTTTTGACTTTCTTCAAAACATGGGGTCTGGGTAGGGGTTAGGGATAGGGTTATTACCTATGATGACTTAGACTCCAGAGGGATGATACAGCTTAAGCATTATATGGCCAGTCATAGTTGATATCTGTCCTTCAATTAAAGAGAAGCATTATATTCAGCCATGCTGCCCTGCTATGCACATATTGTGAAAGTTCAAGTACAGTGAAATCTTTCAGTGACATTGGTTCTGCAGATTTAGGGTGTGTCTCCTTGCCTTGGCCAAGTTACTTCCTAGGGGGAAGACCTTGTTCATCATTATTATAATAATGATTTTAAAGGGTCTTTCTTCTCAGGTGCCCTATCAAAAATGCGTGACTGGGGTTTTTCGTAATTGAATACTGTGGGCCTTGACTTATGGGTAACATTACATTAATGTCATTCTTCTCAAGTCACTGGGTGACCACTCATGCTTTATTAACGCGGATATTATCATCTTAGAGCACACTGGCATAATCAGGAAAGAAATGCACCATGGGAATAAAGCTGATGAGTCAGAATTGTTATTTGAATTTTACATCTGCTTAAAACATAATTGGATTAATTACAATTTTGCAGAAAATAAAAGTGAGACCTGGCCTTGATGTTGTTTTTATTTTGATCATATGATCAATTTGATGAGGTTCCCTGGCTGAGGGACCCTAAACTTGGGTGCCAGATAGTGATTTGTGAGGGGAATGGAGCTGATTGTAAGGGCTGGACTGTCATGTCTTGATAAAGTGTCTGCTCCCTGGAGTGGTGCCTGGTAACATCCAATTAAACCATAATGCCCTCCATTCACAAACAATGGACCAGCTACTACTGTAAATATACAGATAGAATATACAGAAATGCTACTGATTTCTCTTGTCGGATTTGGACTATTTTTTAATTCAGCTTCCTTTTTTTGAAGCAAGTTTGCCCCACTCACTCTTTTTGCCCTTCCTCTAAATACAACTACAGAGTTGGAAAAAAAAAAAGAAAAGAAAAATTAAGGAAGAGTGTTTAATATTTAGTTGATGCTTAACCCAAACCACTGAAGGATAGGAGGCCATATTTAGCCGTTTACTTACTAGCCAAAAAGAAAAAAAAAAAGGAAGGAAAAAACCAAAAAGATAAATGCAGCTATCTAGCAGAACCATTGAGAGCTCGTGACAGTGATGGATCCTCACCTGCATTGTTCTGTATTATCAACCCTGGCCAGCGCATATGTATATAAATCTCACAAGCTTTCCTAGTGTGGGGCTGCCATCCACTATCCACCAGCATTGTCCACCAGCAAGATCCTCTAGAGTTGGTAATGGTTGCAGGGGAGACACATGAACAAAATGCTCCAGCAGAATAATGCTGCAGTATTTAAAGCCATGTTACACACTTGTGACCTTAACATTGATATAGGTTACAAGGTTTGGTATAAAGAGTTCCCAGTTTCTTTTCATTGGTTTTAAATATTTTTTACAGCTTTGTCTACAGCTTTTTTTTTTTCCTTTTGCATGTTTGATGAAGTATGTATGTAAATGCAAAAAAGGGTAAAGGGATCTTAAATAATATCAGTAGGACACATTGTCTAGCATTCATGAATGCCGGTACTAATTTTGAGCCAGACCACCTAGGAAATCAACATTTTTACCCAATGGCGGCGCTAAAGGAAAAGTCACAGGATTGCCAAAATCATTTGAATTTCTGCTCTAGGGACCTTTAATATCAGATATGAGAAAACCTTACAGAAATATAACAGTCATTTTTGATGTCATATGACATTTCACGCTTGCTATGTTTCTTTCATAACCTTTTTACATTTACAATTTCAGTTTTATAGCTTGTTGCTGGTGAAAAATCAAGAAATGCAGATTATAGTCTGTTCCTAGGGAGAATGAATGGCCACTATGTCACATCATTGCCACCAAATAGCCAATTGCCCCCACTATTTCTGAATTAACCCTGGGTGAGGTGGGTGTAATGGCCATTCAGGGGAAGCGAGGAACATTCAAAACACATTGTGTGGGCCATTTCATTTGCACTCACAGCACACGGTTCAGTTCCAGCTGAACTGGCTTATAGTGGCTCTGTTTATCTTGGTCCCTGAGACAAGGGGCCAAAACCTGACCTCGCTATAATTTTCAGGGATAATCGAAGATTTGACATGCTGCACTGCTACACCTTCAGTGCAGTGTTTGGCTACCTTCTTGCCTCCCTTGCTGACTCTCACAAAATACACTATAATAACCTTAGCGTCACAATAATCTTGCAGTGAAAAATCTTCTGCAATTTAGTACCCAATAACTGCTCGGCCTGCACCCTCTTTCATTTAATAAACATCCTTGGACTACTTCTCTTTATTGTGTTTGGTACTACCTTAAGGCATTGTTGATATTGGTAGGAATAATTGTTTTACAAATAGAGGCTGAAATAAGTCTTTATAGCCAAGATTTAAGACTGATCGTGCACGCACCCCTATTTAGACATGTGTCTTGGGTTTGATTGTGGCTTCTTTAATTGTGCTGTAAATGATGCTCAATCTTGAGCTTAAGCCTTGATTTAATTTGAGATGCATGATATCTACCTTCACATTTTTCATTGCCCTTCAGATCCTTATGAATCTGTATAAATCTTTATAAATCTTAATCTGAATCAAATATTTGAAATTTGTCCTCAGTAGATCAGTTTCACAGTTTTGTGTTCTACTTCTCATCCCAGTTTAAGATCAGTTATCCTGTTAACAGCAATGAAAAAGTATTAATTTCACTGTGTCATATTTTTCTGAATACACTAACAAGGCTGATGTGGCACCAGTATTAAAATGAATGTTTTTTTCAGGTCACTTTCCACTTGCACTACAATTCTTTTGTAGCTCTTTTCAACCAAAGCAACATAACAACCCATTACTTGGAGCTTCCCATAACAAGAAACTGTTGCTGTTCTATATTCTTATGAAACAGAAGACAGAGGTGGAACATCACTTCTGAGCATTTTTTTCTTTAAGAGAAAAATTAAAGCTGTGTAGCATTTGGTTACTGCTCACTGTTCAGTGGAAAGCGTGACTCACTTATGTTGTCTATACAGGTACACTGAAACAAACTACAATGCAGAATAAAAACACCCATCCTGTAATATTAGTGTTGCCATTTAATTTCTTTCCCATGTATAGTAAGTAAGTAAGTAAATTTTGTTTATATAGCATGTTTAAAACCAAAATGCTTTACATTAAAAACAAAAGTAAATACAAATAAAAATAAGAGAGTTCCTAAAATCCCCTCTACACACTTTCACACTATTTACATACAATATCACAGCAACAAAATGTCCTCCAACCACAGTTTCAGAGATCAGTAGTTTCCAAAAGCTTGACAAAAAGGTACGTCTTCAGCTTAGATTTCAAGACTTGGTCACTTTGGTCACTTGGGTCACGACAACAAAAGCGCAACCCCCTTTTGAAATAAGCTTCAACTGTGGGATGGTCAACAGTGATCGGGAAGCAGACCTCAAGGATCTTGAGGGAGTGTATGGACACAGCATATTTACACCATATGCAGGTGCAAGACCATTTAAGGCTTTAAATACAAACAGTTCCCCTTTACATTGGATTCTGTAATGCACAGGGAGCCAATGCAAGGCTGGACTAATGTGATCTCTCTTTTTTATATATATAAAATAACAATAAGTTAATATGTTGTATAACTACAGCATAACACGTATAACTTGAATTTAGTATATCCTCTTGAGCAGTGCCAAAGTTACGGTTTAGTAACACACTCCCAAAGTGGGAACAGTGCAATAGAAAACAGAAAGCAGAGCCTGTAAAAAGCAAAGCCTTCACTTAGAGATAATTACATTTCTATAGCTGAAGTGCATAATAAGTCTATCTGCCTAATCTGTTACAAAATCAACCTTTTTGTCTTTATATTGTGTCTTGTCATCTCTAACAGGGATGGTCATCGGTTTTCTTCAGTTTCCTTCACCAAGTTAACACCATCACCAATGCAACACACTGACAATAGCACACTAGCTTCGCTGTTGATTGACGGTCTATATAAGAAACTACTCAACTCCTTTTTTAGAGCTAATAGAGAAAAGTGCAAGCACTATAATATTCATTTCACTGACATCAGATATGTGATCACATTCATTTCTGAATTGAACATTGGATTTAATTTTTTTTTTTTTAAAGTTGGCTTTCATTGTCTTGATTGGAAAGAGAAAAATGAGACAGCATGTCACAGTCCCAGCCAGGATGTTGCAGTTTGGTCGTGAACTCATATGACAGAGGCTGCAAAGCTTTTTTTCCACACGTGGATCCAATGAAACTTTCATTGATAATATATGAAATTCAGCTGAACAAGGTCTTAAATCTTTGTGAAAAGAAATTATATCTTCACATTTTATTACCTAATCAGAGCCTGTTTTTTTAATATTGATATTTCAAGACTGGGTAGAGACAAATGGGAAGTTACTGATTTGTAAAATGATTATATTTTTTTCTATCTAGTTTCCTTTTCATATTTGTATCAGGAATTGTTTGTCACTTTCTTAACCAAGTGGAACTGTTTCCTTCAACTCATCTAGAGGCAGATCTCATTGTAAAATGAAAACCAGCCAACCCTTTTTTCTGAAATTTTGCATTCATGCGCTTTTCAATTAAACACACACATGCATAGAAAACTGAGAGGTTACTAAGGAAACAATGTTCTCCAATAAAAAGGGGGAGAGATTATTCAGCAACAGTGCAGTCATGTTGGATGAGTCTTATTTCATTCAAGATATTATTCCAAGCTGTCTCATGGACTTACAGACATACTGCAGTGTTTAGTGTGAGTGTCAGTGCCCTGTAAGGTTGTGTTCAATTATTCAGAGAAAGAAAACATCCTCGGGATAAGATTTCCCCTGCAATGCAGATATATGGGATTGACCATCGTGCTACTGAGATACTATAAGCTTGAGGATAAAGTAATAGCTATCAAAGATCTTACTTCACTGACAGGTGCACTATTGATTTTTCTAAGTTTATTACCTTTTTTATACCTTATTTAAAAAAATCCGCTATCACCACCTACTATGGAATAAAAGGAAAAGCTTCAGTGGATAATTCAAATCCTATCATTTCATGAGAGCAGAAGTAGGTTGAATATGTGATGTGGAGATGAACAGCTCTCCTCTGCAGCACTTGTTTTTGTCCCTGACCTCCTTACCTTCTCTCTAAAGTGAGGTTCCTGTCGTTTTTGGTGGTCCTGGAGTGTGTGCTGCCCGAGACCCCATCATGGTTTTGTGCCCACCCAGTGCTGACAGATGGCATAGAAGGTAACACTGTGGACCTGCAGTGGCCCCAGCCCCGTGGCGTTCACTCCCAGCAACAGCCCATATCCATCATCTCACGCTCACCAGGGGCTATTATAGAAACTGCCCTTCAACACTGTGTTGTAGAGTCCATGTGACTCAGTGATCCAGTCCACCTTATCAGGGGTACATGCCAGCTTGTCGACACGTGTTCACTTGATTTGATGAATGCTTGTATTATTCGATAGCTGACAGCAGAGACCGGCTCGTCTGCAGCAGGAAGATGATCAGCACATTAGCCAGCTGAGACAAAAGGATGTCTTGTCTTCCTTTGATGATTTATTTAGAATTTGGTTTTTCTAAAATTGTTTCAGCCAAGTTCATCATTGTGCCATTATCAAAATAAAAAAAAAAAACATGTTTACTTTTGCAGGTTTCACACTACTGCCAGCAGTGCTGAGAAATACAGATTGTTCCACTAAAACTGTTTGGATGACAAGAATGAAACCTACGCAGTGTGAATGTTGCCTCTGTTGTTTGTTAAAGGGTGGCTTGTGTGACAGCTTTACAGCATGTTTTATAAACCATATTGTTGTCTCTTAGAACCTTTGCTTTTATGATTTGTATACAGAATATGGTCCTAGGCAAACTGTTATACACAAGAGACAATTTGTCCTACAGTGTGTTGCCCCCACCTGCAAGATTCAGGGATCAGCTGGTTTACATTAACATTCATGAACATGAGCTCTGTGCCAACTGCTCGTTGAGCTGTGCAGAGCTCTCTCTATTTTTAAAAGTAATTTTACTGAAAAGCAAATAGAAAGTGTTAGGCACAAACTGGCTTATGCATCCAAAAGCTCCTTTATTAATGAATACAAGTAGTGCTAGTCAAATTTGACATTTTAATTCTCACCAAAGAGAAATCGTATGCTTCCTCTATCCTCGGATAAAGCCAGTAAATTATCCTTTTGGGTGTAGAAAACAAATGCACTGTATCTGGAGTTTCACAACAGTGTGGTAATTGAGTCTACAGCTACTGAGAGCGTTAGATGAAGATCATACTGCATACATTTCAATTTCAAGATGTCTGCTTCTGTTCAGGGAGCAGCCATCTTGACACTTGATAAGTACGATAAAGGCAGTTTAGGGATGGACTGAAACACAGTATGAAGTAATGTCATTATGAGATTAAATTAAGATAAAACAAATTCCAGATGGTACAGAAATAAAAGAAAGGATACTGCATGCCTGCAGATAAAGCCTTTTAGCTTGTCACACAAGTGGACATGAGTAAGAGTGCAATAGAGAAATCGGTTTGGGAAAGGGGTAAATTTGTAATAGTTTTACATTTTGAAAAATAGACTTATTTGTTTTCTTGGAGAGTAAGATCAGAAGATTGATACTACTCACATGTCTCTATAATAAATACAAAGCTAGAGCCAACAGCCAGCTACATTAGCTACATTAAATGGGAAAAAAGGCTGATCTTGGGTGTTTAATCTGCACAAAAAAGTCTAGGAAAAACACTCTGGTTTTAGGAGATAGACTCAAGATATCTGTTTCCCTTTGCATACAGTTATTGTACAAACTATAAATTCTTTACAAGCCCAAAGCTTAAAATTAAAGCATAAAATGACAGGTCAAGTTAAAAAAAAAAAGACAATTTATTAAGAGAAAATCTAGTCATGAATTGCAGTCCTGAACTCTGGCATTACAACACTGCTACAGGGATGGATTAGTGATGAAAAATCAATTTTGCTTGAGAGACTTCATAAACGATTTCCACCTGATTTTTATTGCAGTATCTTTAGTTTCCTTTGTGCTGAATGAGAGCCTCGCTCATTAGCTTGTAGCATTCACACTTGCCCCTTTGTGAATGACAAATCCCCACCTGGAGGACAAGAATCAGATTATGGTGATGCTCTCTGAGAGCTACAGGTGACCTGGTGTGCTGTTGTAGGGCAAAGCTGCTCTTCCTCTTTCCTCATGTCATGTTTTTGCAAACGTTACACATGGGAATTAGACCTCAGTACATTCATCTCAGCAATGATGGCATCTATATTAGGATGACAAATTTGTTCCTGTCACCTCATGAGGGACTGGGACTGCATGTCAAGATGCAGGTAAAGTCAGGAAGACAGTGATTTGTGGCCAAGCTGCATCTCTCTTCCCCTCCTGCACTCTCTTTCTCAAAAAACACACACGGGCACATGCTTAGATTTGTCACCTATTTTTAGATTTTGGGGGAAACATGAAAAATGAAGAATTGCATAGTCTCGTTGGATTGAACCAAACTATTTCCCCAAAATGACAAGTGTTTGTGGTTAGCATTTAGATAGAAAGCACCATGATTACAAGCTATTCTCTGGTAATTGTTATGCTTCCCTCATTCCTCAGCTTATCCTTAGTGTATGATATTCCTCCTGGGCAGTTCCCTGCTCTCAGGCCAGATTACTACCAAGGCGAGGTACAGACACGCACAGAGCTCCAGATTCGATTTCAGATAACGAAAATATCAGGGCATCCAGAGGGAAAAATGCTTCAGTGCAGACAGATTTCATTTATCTGAGAAGTGTGAAAGCAAGGATAAGGGGGAGGCACAAAGTCAACCATGTAATATACTTCTATGGAGCTGTGTTTATGCATAGGCAAGAGAAAGAAGAAATGAGAGAACATGAGGGGGGAGCGTAGGAGGCAGATAGCAGCAGATAGTGTCTTATGAATATCATATTAAGATTTTATCATTTAGAGCATGTAGCTAACAGAAGGCATCCAGCCTTCTCCCGTGTAATCGGCTCGAAGCTGTCTACTACATGGCAGCAGCTCAATATGCGCTCTCTCAGCACTGTGAGTTGACTACAGGCATTCGTCCATATTGTGTGCACATTATTTATATGTCTCCAGTAATAAATAATAAGAACCATGTTTAATTGGAATCAAAATATCAACTGTTTATCATACGTCGCACAGAATGTCTGAAGTTGTCTGGGAGGATGAATTAGGCACCAGTCACACATGGTTCACTCTGAGTCAGTGACTGACATGGTGATGGTGTGACGCAGACACTGACTGGGAAATGGACTTCGTGTTTCCTCCCACGCAGCCACAACTTCCCTGGTTCTTTTGGTGCCTGAGCCATATCATACGCTGCGGTAAGTTTTGAATTTGCATTAAGGCCGTGCAGATGACTGTTTCTGAAAAATAAGCAGAACGGGGTCCTGAGGGGGACTTGAGGAACATCTACAAAGCAGTGCCTTCAAGCAGCCACATTAAAAGGAGTCATCACACCGCAGTGTTCTCAGGTCCCTGAGAGGGAGTATGTTTAATGAGGGCAGAGGCATGTGTACATTTTGAAGCAGCTTTGTAATTACCTCATATACACTGTCTTGTACAGTACACCTTTACACTCCTACATTAGCCCCTACATGTCCCTACGCATCACTCTCTTAAATGCAGCCTTTATTTTACACAGCAGAAGCTTTTTTGGTTCTGTAGACCAAGCGAACAATTCTCCTGTCACTACTGACTTGCTTTATTGAAGCTAAATATGTTCATTCCCTCACTGTTCTTCCACGATGAGAAATGCATCAACACATTATTACATTACCAGCAACCTTAATATACCTTTATAATAATGGAACCTAGTGCTTTTTTGCAGGAATACACGTCATGTTTTTAGGTAGTATCCGCCACAAAAAATGTGAATATGTGTGTTTGTGTGAAACTGTACTTGTGCGTTTCCACACTGCATGCTGTGGGTGTACCAGGAGGGTGAAGCTGCCTCCCAGCATCTTGTTCAACTGTCTGGGATGCAGAGTTGTAAGCCTTGAGGAAGATGTATGGCAAGACAGGAGCATGTGGGTACCAGGGGAGGAGACGGAGAGCCTCTGACCACTCTTTTTTTAATGACACTCCTTTACTCAGCCTGAGGTCCAGTTGCAGCAACAGCTGCTTCTTTTTAAATAAAGCAAAGCTTGCCTCCCAAAATACACCGTGTCTCAAAATGGAGCAAGGGAAAACAGCTGTCCACCAGTTTTACATTATGGAGTACACAAGAAATTGTGTACAGTTGCCCTAAAGTTATGTAAGATGATTTTTTTTTTTTAAATCTTGTTCATGTTCAGAAGAATTATATAATTCATAATATAATGTCTCTTTAAATTTCTTACTACCTTAAACAATTAAATTGTGTGATGCCTTGATTTTCTGTTCATTAAATTTAGGTCACTAGAGCTAGAAAAGTTAGGATTGCTTTTAAGAGCATAGTTTTAAGAGCACATTTTTGTTTATCATAAAATTATGAAGATGTAATATATTTTCAAAGATCATCTTTGCCTAAAGATTTCGTAAATTGTATGTTTTTAGTACCTTGTTTTGTATTTACAAGGCTACAGCATATTAACTTTAAAACAGATCGGACTGTGTGATGTCTGAATTACTAATGTGGTTTTACTGTTAAATGCAAAAATATTTTGGATCCTATTATGACAGGACTGTATTTCTTACATGAGCAGATAACAGTGCCATGCATTGCTCAGTGTAATGGCTCTTGCTGTTTACAACATTTCAGTAGCATCTCAACAGTTCTTTCCCTGGAAAAATAATGACACACTTAGGCGTGCTTCTTCCTGTTTTGCATACATATTTTGGTTTAGTTATTGACTGATGTTTTAGATTGTGCCTGTTTTGAGGCTTTGCCGATTGACTTGTTGAAAAATGCAGAATCTGATGTAAACCCATTTCACTGAGGATACAGTAGCGAATAGCTCAGTTTTTACCCAGCTATTTGTTCTCTATTGTTCTTCACTGTACTCTGAGGCACAGTGGCAATCTGTTGTGTCACCACGTAGCCTTGTGTCAGAGCTTTTCTTAAATAGCGGTTAAAGAGAAAGCGAAGAGATCAAGATGTTAAGAACACGATGTAGATACATGTAGCATCAGTGTTTGTTGCACAGCTGTAATAGTGATAATGCCATTCCATTGTCTTTCAGCCTTGCAAGTCTGTATCTGTGCGGTTGACAGCTTGGCGGGCCAGCAGTAGGAAGAGTGTGGGCGAAGGCCAGGCAATACACTGAGCTGAACTCACAGTCTGAGAGGCCCACACGCCTTCATTATTCAGTTGGAATCTATTGAGCATCTGGGACTAAATTATTCATCAACATCGACCTAGTTCCAGGGTGCTAAGTTAGATACTTGGATGTCATCAGGCGTTCTGATAAGACCTGCTGCTGCAGTATGATATCTGCCATGGATAAGTACAGAGTATGTGCCTGGATCACAAAGACTACTAGCCATTACTTGATTTTTATACAGTTGTAGTTTTCTATGATGGGGCCTTTAGGTGTGCTGAGCTCAGTGTAAGAATAGGGAGTAATTTCTTTATCTCGTTTCTAACCATGAGCCCTTTCTATCCGCTGTCCCACCGCCTTCTTCTTCCTCTTTCACTGGCCCACTAATGATGTGTTGCTGCAAGACTGAAGCTTAGGACAACAAACTCCTTCCAATTAGTCTGTGCACACAGCAACTCTGGTCAGCTATGGACCCTAGCAGGCCACTGTCAGTGTAAAGCATGTCAGTGTGAGTATGAGAAATAATTGCATATTGTTGTGAGCAGGACCATATAGAGAATACTGATTCCAATTATTTTATTGGTAGATGTTAGAAATGAAAGAAATAACTAACTAACTAAAAAAATAAAAAAAATGCTCATTTGATATTGTGTTTGTCCTAACTGCATGCAAGCATAATTATATTTAAAGAATATCTCCCAAGACCATTGCTCTGATCAATCACCATTATCACTCATTCAAAAACAATAAATACCACCATGCTTTCTCACACATCTAAGTATTTAAAAAGCAAGGGATAACATCAAACATCAACAGCTCACAATAATGCTTAGAAAACTCTTTATGACATATTCTAAAACAGCTGGTGTGCGTTGCAAACCTCCCCGAGTGGGGCTCCTTCAGGGAGTTTTCCTACTGAGATGTCACCGGAAATCCTTCATTGGTTGTTTAAGGGGGACAGGATAAAGTGTGTCAGCCCTCAGTGACCCCCCC
>VUQI01000422.1:0-20770 GCA_015106735.1 Paratilapia polleni | reverse complement strand
TTGTGCCCCCCCTTTTTTTTTTTTTTTTCACTCTCCATGTGTTTATACACTACTACTGCATGTCAGTAACCTTTGTCTTCTCTCTTCTCTTTCCCCTCACACACTAACCACTCACTGCAGATGGCTGCCCCTCCTTCAGTCTGGTTCTAGTTCTCTTCCTAGTAAAAGGGAGTTCTTCCTCCCCACAGTCACAGATTGTTTCACTGTTGACAGTTTGTGCTTTTAATATGATTTTGGGTAAATACACAAGAGTTTGCTGATTCTATTGCCATGAGCTTTATCTCACTCAAATTACATGTAGATGCTTATTTATTATTTGTTCCACCGTCATTAGAAAATATAATAAAAACGGTTAGGAGGGAGGCATGCCAGGAAAAAGTTTGAGAGCCACTGCTTTAATCCAACATACTCCTGTTGTTTGTTTGTTTTCCTTCTGTGGAAAAGTACAATGTGTAGACAGATTCTCCATTTACTGTCTACACATTGTACTGCTAATTTCATAGTGCTTTTTTATGTTGTGCACTGTTCTTTCATTCTTGCTCTAAAATGGTTGAATCCACAGCACAAGTAGGATCCTAGAATAAGTTCTGAGATTAAAAACCAACTTTTTTCTATCTCATTATCATTACAGAGAGATGAAGTGCTTTGAGTTATAAATACTAGGACAAACCTTATGTAACCTTACATTTGCTGCTAAAATATTTATCAGCATATATTTTAAGCCCAATCCTGTAAAGCTGCTCGGCACACAGTGTGTAAAATACGTACTCTTTGCGTCTCTTGCCGTGGAAGAAACTGGCCCACTCGAAGCAGGTCTTCTTACTGCCCACCCAGAAAACCGAGGGGATTCCTACAATCAGCATCATCAGGTACTTTATGAGGAACAAGGCCAGGTCAGGATGACTGGTCCGCTCCACCTGGAACACACACACACAGAAGATGGTGGTTAGTGCTGAGGGTTTGTGTTTGTGACTGACACTGCACTGAATGGGGGGAGAAAGATCCAGCACTTTGGGTGTTTAGTAGGAGTGTAGAGCTGGAGGTGGAGTTGGACAAAAGGATAAAGTTTGCAGCTTAGACACCCACATACATACTGTGTAGAAGAGAGTATGTTTAGACGCTTGAGCAACAAGTATCGCTCTTAGTGATTCTAAATTGGTTCAAGCCTCTCCATGACCTGAAGTTTGATAAGCGGTTTGGAAAATGGATGGATGCTTTTCCTAGAACAAAAGGGGAAATTAAAAAGAAATTAAAAGACTAAAAAAATATATCGGCCTTAGCCAGATTGTATTTTTCAAACATCAGTATCGACCCTGAATCTTTCAGTCAGTGATCAACACAAAACAGCAGGCCATCAGTCAGCCATGTACTTCAGTCAGTGTATGTAAACATCAGCATGTATGAGCTCATTAAGAGGCCTGCTGACTGAGTGCGTTCATCACCTCCCTGTGTGTGTGTGTGTGTGTGTGTGTTTCTACTCTACATCATCACTAACAGTGGAGCAGCCTTGCTGAGGCATAAACACACATCATCCATCTCCGACTGAACAGCTGATAACCAGCATCCCTTCTTTTCTCCTATTTCTATGCTTGCAAAGACATGGTATTTTCTGCTGTTTTCTGAACAAGGGAGGTGATTTCTGTCTAATGGCTGATCGAGTCTGAGACATCAGTGACTTTAAGACAAGTCACGCTGGTTAAAAATATCATTGTACGACATATTAAAACAGAACTGTACACTCTGCACGTAGACTTGAACTTTTCCTTTTACTGAAAATAATTAACCCTAATGCAGGGTTAATTAATTTCAGGAGCCAAAAATATACGTGTATGTTCCCGAGCATCTGCATTTTAAGGTGTAATTTCAGGAGACAGTTTGTGTTCAGCCAAATACAAAAACAGATGAGGTAAAATATTCATTTTATTTTTTGATTTTAAGGTTAAACTAAGCTCTGGCTTATACCCTTCCTGGGCCTGGTGGGATTTCTGCAGGTTTCCTCACACAGTCCAAAAAAATGCACAGTAGGTTAACTGGTGATTCTAAATTGGCTGTAGGTACAGATGTCTGTCAGACTAGAAAAGTGCTATACAAATGCCAATGTTACATTAGGGTACAAAACTGTTGCCAGAGGTTCAAGACTGGTTTGTGTAAGGTACAAACCACAAATAAGTACCCCCTGCCAAGAGTACAGTGGCAGTACCTTAGAGGGTACCACAAACCGTTGTACCTCTAAAGTTACAGTAAAGCATCTTTTTTTTTTTCCTCAGCACGTAAACAAATTCAAAGACATTTTTTTTCAGTCGCATTAAAAATGAGGTCATTTATTTCCAACAAAAATTTAGAAAAGAGCACAAAGCAGGGCGACTCTGTGTCTTGTCACCACAGTGCTGCTTCCTGCCATCTCTCCTGCTTCTCTCCCACACAGATATCGTCATGATGGCCTCATTATGAGCGGGCCGGGCAGAGAGCCTCAAGGCTCAGCGATCCACAGAAGAACTCATTACAGCACAGAGATAAGAGACAATGGATGACCACAGGCAACATCATTACAGACTGTATGACCACACAGTTGTCGTCCTTTGTCCAGTCATGTATGGTTTGACTCACTGAGCATCTCTCAGGAGCTGTTCTCAGAGGTCTGAGCCTCAGGGAGGGCTTTTTAGATAAATATAGTAAGGCACTTTGATTCAAAGCCTTCTACTGATGCACGCTATGGACTGTGTGTGAGAACACATATGTGTACGCCTACCGAGCATAGTGAGGTTGAGATGAAAAAGTTGACACCTAGCAGTGTCTCTATAGTGCACTGTGGTGAATCAGAGCACAGCTTGTGTTCAGATGTGCCGTAGTGATGATGTGCAGCAGCTTGACCCCACTGACCCCATCCTTTCTCAGCAGAAACCCCACACACACAGTGGATTACTGCAGCACACTGTTCTTACACAATGCAGTGTTTACAGGACAGATTAAGAGCACGACTTCACAGCACAATGCATCTCATCTGAGTCCTGCACATGCATCTCTTCCCACGGCTGAAGCTTAGCTATGTCATAGCTATTTCCAATATGAGACCATCAGCAAATACGGCTGATGTCTATCTGTTGTTTCCCTGGGAAAACCAGCATTAACTGTTAGCCAAATTCCTATTTTAAACAGTAGTATTGGCCCAAAATTTCAATGATCCACATTAACTGATTAATTAAAGATAAAAAGCATCAGACAGCCATCCACAATTGGGAGCTAATACTAATATTAACACTAGCACTGACGCCCTGACTGTGTTGGACTAAAAACACATAAGACAAAAAGTCTGCAACCGAGTCTGTCACTGCAACACTTGTGCACTTGCTGCTTTAACACTTTGAACAGTGAAAGCGGATGTGCAGAGGCAGGCGTTCACATGGGAGGTGATACCTGGCTGAAAGGAACAGAGAACAATACAGAGAGAGAGAGCGCTGTCTGAATTATTAACAGCTCTATCGGATGAGCTCCGGTGTGCATACTGATGCTGGAGGCGAGCACAACTCTGTGAAGCACCTCAGCTACTGAAGACACGCACCATGAAATCATCTCGTATACGACTGAGATTGCAGGTGTGTGTGCCTTGCTGTGTTGAACATTGTGTTTAAACACACACAGTATCTGGTTATATTCAGGACACACAATCTCCCTGAGATTTCTCCCAGCTCTCCGGCTCCCCTCACTGAAGTCCCACTTGTACGTGTAGTGTGGAAGAGCCAGTAACTTTAAGTGATTAGAAATAGGTTTCTAAAATTAATCAGGGTTCTTTGGGTTTTTTCTATATTACAGGATATTATTATTGCATGATGTGAAACCAACAATTTATACTGCAGCTCAAAAAAAAGTGCAATAAGTAAGAACTCTGATGTATGCATTGCAACATTTCACATTTCCTGAGTCCTGTTCCCTTCTGTAAGATATTTTCTGTTATCCATCCCCACACTGTGTGTTTGTTATAAAGAAAAAGGTGAGCTGTGCAGGCAGCACTACATAACAAAGAATATGTTTGCAGCTATTATTATCCTGTAGCAATAAAACTAAAAATATATATTTTAACTTAGAAGTCAAAACAGGTTCTGTATTGTGCCCAAGATGCTTTCATGAAACCCTCAGCATGGTAGCAACTAAATTATACAGCCATCACTAGTTAAGACCAGTACAGCGTCAGGGTGCAATGATTATATATGGTATATGTGAAAATACACTGCAGAGCTAGCGTATTCATTTCTGTCACCTGATAGGGGCAGGGGATGTGGTAGTCTCTGCATTTTTCCTGGACCCAGGTCGTCTCCCAGATGGCTCTGTAGCTGCTCTCATAAAGGTAGCAGGCCAGAACGGTCAGCAGAGGAACCAGGTAGAGCACAGAGAACACGCCGATACGAATCATGAACTTCACCAGTTTCTCCTGGTTCTCCTTCTCCAGTGGGATCTCCATGCGGACTCGGTTAAGCGCAGCAATGCCTGCCAGCAGCAGCACCACACCCACCTGGCATCACATGAGAAAATGATGGGATTACAGGTCACAACTGACAGTTTGATTTGCCAAAGTCAATGAATTTGACTCAGTAAATAAAATGTTCAGAATAATATTAAAAATAAACAGACGTACTTATTTCACTAACTATAAGACATAAATTAATATTTATGCTTAAATTTGTTTCTGTATTTATTACCTTTGTATTTCTCTATTCATTCTTTTTTATTTTCCATTTTATTAACCAATTAACAATTTTTATGTATATATTTATGCATTATTTGGACTTTTTCCATATGTTTTTCCAGCTTTATTTCTTTTTTGATATTCCTATTGTTTCCTGCTCATTATGTAAACGAGAGCTGGCATTTAAAATGTGGTGGTTAGTTACACTGAAATCTGTGTAAGTCATTGTAGCTATGTGTAGCTTCAGTTAAACACTTGTTGCTATAATTTTAAATTCTTTACCTACAAACTCAACATTACCGTACTGTGAGACATTACACACTCACACCACACTCTGCCCTGAGTTCACAGCAACAGTTGTCTACAGGCACTTCCTTTTTACCTCTGTGTTGGTGTATGCTGCTTACCGAAACACACTGTCAGGCAGAGCGTCCACACAAAAAACTAAATAATCCTGACTGACAGTATTATTTTCAGCTCCATTAGCTAAGCACCTCAGTCCCCTCGAAATCTCTGGACTGGTGGCAGCCATTTCTGTTGTGATCCAACAGGCACACCTGACACACTTTGAAAATCATAAATAAAAAAACTTTGGAGAAATAATTTAGGAAAATTTTAAAAGATAAAAATAAATAATGCACAGCGAAATTAATACAAAGGTAAATACAGAAGCAAATGAAAAATATAAATTTATGTGCCACATATAAATATAAATGATTAACTTATCTTAATATTATGTTAATACATTCACTTGCATATTTATTTTTTTACAGAGAAATTTATTTAAATTTCTTTATTTATTTAGGTGGCTTTTTTTTTGTTTTTTATTTTATTTTTTTTTGTTTTGGCAGTTTTAGTCCTCCACGTTATGTTTCACTTTATCCACGATGAGACTCTACATGTGAAAAAGACTGAAGATTTACAACAGCTGTCCCCAAGAACGAGGATGTTGAAGTTGTCAGTTTTAAGAACTAGTAAAATTTCGCTGTACACATATAGGTAGCTCTATAGCTAATAAGCTAAGGAGAGAGACAGAAGTACTGTTACAAGATCTTCTGTGCTCTTCCTTACCACTACATCCAGTCCTAGTGGGGCCAGCAGGAACCAACGCAGGGCTGTTAAGTTGTAGAGCCCAACAAAGCAAACTCCACTGACACTGTCTCCCTCGATCTTGTTCATGGCAAGCAGAGTCACAGTGAGGACACCAGGGACGCCCCAGGCGCAAGCATGGAAGAGGAGGGCCTTCTTCTCTATAGCCTCACTGCCCCACTTAGGAACAGCAGCCAGGAACCAGGTGATGGTCAAAATGACCCACCACACACTGCCGGCCATCGTGAAGAAGTACAGCACCATGAAGAGAAGAGTGCAGGCCTGTAGCAGAAAAAAAAAAAAACCCCACAATATTTATCAATCAATATTTAGGCACCAGAAAATCAGGAGAGAATTCAAGGTCAAGGACAGACCTTATTATGGGAGCCTTGAGTCACAGTCGAAGCCCTAAACCTCCCAGGGCTCGCTGCATTACAGGAAACTTTGTCCTCCAGCAGGAAGCCCAGGAAGAACACCAGGGACACCATCATGTAGCACACGGCGTAAAATATAATTGGGCGCTCTGGGTAGCGGAATCGTGACACATCAATGAGGAAAGTCAGGAAGGTGAAGACCGTGGCAGACAGGCAGACGATGGACACAACTCCAATGAAGTAGCGGGCAAATGTCAGCTCTTCACGTGTAAAGTACATGTTGGGACACGGGGGGGAGCAGTCTCGCACCCCCATGAAGGAGTAGCCAAGCTCAGGTTCGATTTTTAGCTCACGGGGACACCAGAAACCATAGTCTCTCTGGACGGAGATGGGTGACTCAGTCGTGTCTGAGCTGGACAGGAGGTCTACAGGACGGGGGTAGGGCTCGTCACAGTCTGGGAACCTGAGAGGAGATGAGAGGGGTGACCTCAGGCTCATTTCAGCTGTTAAGCCTTTAACAACAGACAGCAGCATTACAGTACATACAATTTAAAAGCCTTTCATTGCTTTTTATAATTCATAAAAACATTTTATACTTTCCAGGCAGCTGGTAATTACACATCATACAAGTGCAGAATAAAGGAGAAGTTCAGCCTGCAGAGACTTGAAACTTGTCTGAAACAGTTTCACATTCAAGCCTTTTTTTTTCTAAGTTACTTTATCACCAGGTATGAGAGGCTAAATCCAGATAGATACACAGACAGAAGAATGTTGGCAAGAGATGAGGACAAAGAAAGAGCAGGAGGTTTTCTAATGAAAAACAGGCTAAATGAACTTTTTTTACCCTCACTCCTGTATGTTTCTAGTCAGGAGAACCATAGCTGAATTTTGGAAATGACTCTTCCCAATATTGTCTGAAATTTTACAACGTCCCATTGAGTCCAGCCCTCCTTGTATCCCTCCATCCCCTAAGAAATGCTCTTGCCCAAATCCAGTGTATAGCCCCTTTGAGACGTGCACTCCTTTCCAATAATCTGATGTTAACTGAACATATCGGTTTCACGTTACCCACACCTTCCCGTAAAAACGTCAGACCCTAGTTTTTACATTTATGTATCACTTTGAACACAGCACAAATCTGAATACATGGTTTCACATTAAGCAACACACATGCGCAGGACTATGACTGTGGATGTCTCATGGCAGTGTCTCAGGTTTCAAAGAAAAACAAAACAGGAGAAAAAAGACTTCAAACATGAGACAAATGCTTTGAGTGTCTGTCTCATGGTCTCACTCTGCCCAAACTAATCTCAGGAAAGTGTGTAATTGAAGCCGTCAGGAACATTAACATACAAGTGGCCTGTATCTGAATAATGTGGTCACCTTTACAGACAGATGAAACCGGCTATGACACACATCCCATGTCTGAAAAGAGCTTATGTTTCAATCCATCCCACTCCTTGGTGTGTTTCTTATCAATATTTTTAAAAATTTTAGCACTTTACTAATCATCCATAGTTTATATTTAGTGGCTTCAAGACTTTATTTCTCGTGATTTTGCTTACTCTCAGCTGGTCACATCTGTGCCCTGTGTTGCTGCTCATGTTTCTTATATGATGTGTCGTTTCCTAAATCGGGTATCCAGCTGGAAAATTATTTTGTCCTTTTTAGACAACAATGTTTAAAATACATCCTAGAGAGTTCTGCATGGATAATGTTTTTCTGTAGGCCAACTAAGACGTTAGCATCGCCCATGGTCCCTCAACAAAACAGCCAACTGGATTTTTCCACAGGCTTTTTGGATTCTCACAGGACAAAAAGCTCTGCGGGAAATAAAACTTCATGACACCTACATGTTTTCTTTCACAAATTAACACGGCTTTTGTGAAGCAGAAATGCAAGTGCACAAAGTAAAACATTGTCCTTATGCTATTAACAAATTACACCAAAGTCACAGGACTTTAACATCAACAGCACTAAGCTTGTGTGTTTGTGACACTGAAAGTCCCTGACAACGTCACCAAACACCTTCTCTGCGACACGTAAAAGCTTCAAAAATGAGTGGGGTATTTACTAATGTTGAACAACAAAATGTCTGAAGCTGAAAGTGTCTAAAGATTATTTTAATCACACACGTCATTTCAGGCATCTAACAAAAAAACCCATTCAAAAAAATCCACTCACTTTGAGAACTGCAAGTGCAGAATGCTGACTCAACTATCAGATCAGTAAAGAAACTTTATTTAAATGTTATAAAAGTTAACCTCATAATTAAAATATATCATTTTCAACATGTTTGCTGGTCTTGCTGAATTATTACTCCCTCCAGCAGGGTTGTTACAGCTGAAATGAATCCAGGGGAACAGATTGATTGCTGTTGCACCAACCTGTTGCAGTCCATCTCCTCTGGCCAGCTGACACCAAACATGTCCATTAGCTTGTAGCAGTCACTCTTGGCCTGCAGACAGAGGCGGCGGCAGGGCAGAGTCATCCGGCCGTACTCCGTACACACCGGTGCGTAGAGCGCGCACAGGAACATCCTGAGCTCTGAAGAGCACTGTAGGTTCACCATGGGATGGAACGGCTGCAAGTGGGGAGAAGAAAAACTTTTAAGTGTATGTAGAACAAACCGGAGCTAGACAACTAAACTTAGTTAAAATAGTTTCAGGGAAAAAAACTACAGGCCCAAGATGCCTGGGTGTTACTCCATCTTCAGAATGAGAACCAAAGAGGGGGACAAAGAGATCAGTGGAGCATGTCAACTGACATTTTCTGGAGATGAGTCCATAAAAACAAATCTGGCCCCTTTCCCAATAATCCCCTCCACCCCAATCATTGTTTGTCCCCCCCCCAATCCCTCCATTCTCCAAATACGAGGAGCACACACACACAGACACACACAGGACTGCTGCTGCTGACAGTGCCTTTGTGTTGCAGGGAGGACCACGCTGTGACTGACTGACACACTGTGGTACCATGCACGCACAAACACCAGGAAAAGTACCAACGGAAGTATATTATCTTCATGCTCACACACCCACAGACCAGCAAAATAATGGTCTCACACATATAAACTGTGCCAAGAGACAGTGTGAGTGCAGGAAGCATCTGTGAGCCCTGCTGTTATTATGCAAATAGTCAGGAGACACAGTTTACATGTATGTGTATGAGTACACATCCAAATACTGTGCATGGAAACATGGCTTTGCTTGCATTTTTTTTGCAGAGACCTCTGTGCTTGTATGTGTGTTACAGAAAGGGCCACACCCACATCAATCAGACACACACCCCTGCCACCCTCCCCCAAAATTTAAAGACAGAAGTCTGTATGACAGGCAGGGACAGGGAGGGGGAAGGGAAGGGAGGGGAGAGGAGGGGTGTTTGTTAGAGGATATTAACGAGGAGATGTCACTGCAGTTTAAACCATTAAAGTTTAACCATTCACTTCAGCTTCTTCACTATAAAATACATTTAAAAAAAAAAACACCACATTCCCTGTGCTTGTTGAATAGTAGGGAGAAACAAAAGCTTGGAAAAAAATGACAAAATACAGAATTCAAATTATTTTTTAACAAAGAAAAATTATTGAACTAATTGGGTCATTCTTCCACATTTAAAAGTGAAGTTTATACAGCAAAATACTATACAAATTAGTCTTTTTTGGCACAGATGTAGGCATTAAAAAATAAAAGATTTCTATCACATACCAAGAAATCTCCAGATTTCTTATTTTTACAAATGAAACATGAAAGAATATTAAAGGCTGCTTGCATTCAACTCATCATTTAGACTGAACAGATACGGGTTAACACAGTTCACTCTCCCCAGTCCTTCATTTGTTACACAACACACATCACCAGAAATGAAAAATGTCCAGGTCTGGACATTAGTGGTTCATTCTCTAGCTCAACATGCAGCAGTAAATGGTTTTAGAGCAGCCGTGATGCAGGATTTTGCTTTTATCTCCTCAATCATTTGTCACCTTAACTGCAATCAGATTTGAACAGAGTGTTGCCAGTTGTTCCCACCATATGTCTACAACATCGCTCCTTTTCCTGACAGCATGTTCGCCTGCCACCCACATGTGATGTGTTTCTGTGAAAAGGATTAGAATGGGTGTTAGGCTTGGCCCTTAAAGCACAAAGCGCCCACATTCATGCAGCTTTTGTCAGCGCCTTGTTCATATGACTTTTTCTGGCACTGATGTGCTTCCGCTGCGAAGGATCATTGATAGATCGCATGATGACATAGATTTATGATTTGAGTCTTAGCTCAGCACAGTATTCATGTGCTCTATAAAAGAATCAATTTTGGGTGACTTACACGCCTGTCATAACTGAGCTCAATCATCCAGTCGATGGTGTAATTTCTGTACAAATGGAGTCGTCACGTTTCATTGAGCACCGCTCTATAATGACACAAGCACTCGTGGCATGCTATAAGCCAGAATCATCTATGAAGCATAAACACAATGTGATCCAACCTAAAACAGATCCATTACTGCAGATCATTGTCATGCTGTAATGTTTCACACAGCCAAACCATTCATGATGAAACCATTAATGAACTTCACAGAACTTCACCTTATGTAGAAACCATTTGCCCATGTGGCCTTGTAACAAAGCTTTTTCCCGTGTAGCTGATTACCAAGTACTTACAGTATACTAAAGCTGCCAAAACAATTACTTTAAGTATCAGCTCCAATGCTGATTATTTTCATATCATCCTCTCATAGCATCTTCTTTATGCATTTTGTTATGTGACACAAGTTACTAATATTGATGCATATTGAAAAAAATATACACAGGTACTGATATATCTGTGATGGGCCAATACTCACCAATAATATCGGCTGGTGGATATGTTAGTTGAACTCCAACTGTTTGATCTGTAAATCTGTATATCTGTAAATTTCTGTATATCACAGAAAACTAAAAAAAACCCATATTATCAGCTGAAAACAGAGTTCAGTCAGGACCAAATAGTCAAAAACAGAACGTTACTTCTGCAGAAATTTATAACCAGTGGTGTGGCTCTGTTCTGGGACCTTCCCCTCCTTCCATGTGCATACATGGAAAGCAGAAAGGGATGAGAACAGCAGATCTCAATACTGATATGACATTTACCATGTTAGATAAAGCAAGAAAGGAGAAGCTGGAGTGGAGGCAGGTTCCAAAGAGGCTTGCAGGTGCACAGCAACTGTGGGCAGGCAAAAGTGGCTTGAACAGCAAGCCCTACATCAGACAGCCAAGTGGATATGTGTGAGGTGTGGGGTAAGGCATCAGCTGATCTCTCCTAATTACAGCTGAGCTTGACTTTGTGGCATGTTTGAACAGTATGCACAATTTTTGGCACTTTTCATGAAAATGACAAAAAATATGAATCATCTTCAAGTATTATATATAATCCATGAGTATAAGAACTATCAAGTAATAAAAAGAATAGTTTGAAAAACCCACACAATCTTTATGACAACTTTAACTGTGTATGCTGGTTAGAAAGTGTTTACACTTGCAATCTGTTAGTAGGATCTCGTGAATTTGCAGGCATTTTAAAAGCATCAAAAGGGCTTGATACAAATATTACAAAAGATTTAATTCACAATAATGGCGGCTCTTTAATGAACTGCTTTTAGACTGTTACATTACAACTACAGTCAAGTACAACAGAAAGATAAGATACTGGGGTTTGTTGTTCTCTGGAGAAATAACACAGAAGAGCAGAAAATCCTGAATTTCACCTGCCTGCCACAAGTAGGAAAATAGGTGCTACTGCACTAAACATCCCTCCTGTGACTCCCTTTGCGTGTTGCTGCCAGCGTGCAGTCCTGTGACATCTATTACTTCATCTGTGATGCCCTGTCAGCATGGCTAAACCACTCAAACATGATCTAATGCAGCTCAAGTGAGTTTGCATCTTCGCTCTTTCTCTCCGTTTTGATTCCTGCAGGCTACCGCTATGCTCCATAGAACACAATGTACCACACTGTACTGTACTACAAAGCGAGATGCCATGGGGAACGGTTGAGTAAATATATAGGCTATGAGGATGATCTACTAGAGAAAAAAAAACTTTTTCCTCCCCTCACATTCATCCCTCTTCCTATTCATCATGTTTCTCATTTTTCTATTTTTATACCCCTCCATCATCCGTCCCTCTCCTACCCATTTATCCCTCCTGCATCTGTTCAGTGTGTCCATTTAGCCTTTTTATGACAGTTGACCCATCATGTGAACCACCATGAGCAGGACTGAACTGGTGGATGGGACATATGGCCGGTCACAGCTTTACCCACACAGTCAGCAGCCTAAACAACTTCAAACTCCAACATCATGAGGCCCTGTGGAGCCGTTACCCTCTCCATGGGCATTAAGTGTTAATAACCACACTGCAAACAGTTGGTGAACCACTGGCCAGATGACTAGCCAGAGGTTCGACATGCCACTTTTCACCCTAGAGCGGGCTGTGTAAGGAGAATCAAGCATGTAATACACAACTCTGTGGATGGTGAAGGCCTGGGGGGGCGGTGGTATGCTAATGTAATTTCAGCTTCCATCCTGCTGCTGCGGTCATTAGGTATTCATGGGAGTTTTTTTATGGGATTTTTGATCTCTGAAAATGTGGAATAATATGTCACTCCGGAAATAGAATCGCGCACACAGAAAGACATGTCAGCCAGTCCCAGAGAAGGAGTGTATTCTGGGAGTCCAAAAGAAGGCCAACAAACAGCCAGTGAGGGGATAAATGTAGATATAATAAGCTGATTTGTTGCATGGTTTTTAACTCATGGAAAACATTATTATTCAACAAAAGTTAGGAACAGATAGATTTATTTTAAAAAACTATTTATGGGTAATCCTAATAGTCCTGTAGCTCTTCCTTAGTAACCCTGACAGCTAACGTGTTTTACATATTAAAACCAGACTTTTTACTAGTTTGCGTACAAATACTCTACTAACAAAAAAGGAAAAAGAAAAACAATGTGAAGACACAGAAAAGACAAAAACAAACAAAAGACCTCAGATTGCCTGAAGAAGACACCCACGACGCAGTGCAGACATGTTCAATACAACTGACCCATCCAAAGGTTTATCCTGACTTCAGAAAGGATACAATAATTTATCACATGTACCTTGAGAAACAAAATGGTAACAATAACATTTTTTTAAATTTAGCAATAACTTCATTGTTTTATGTTTGAATGGAATAACTACAGTATAACTGTTGCAAAATTTGGAAAATCAGGACAGGATTTTAGGCTGACTGAATATGTGGTTTGATGTCAGTTTATTTTGATTCGACACATTTAAGAAATTTAAGGTAGTAGGATATTCATAATGCTGGCATAAAATAAAAGTTCAGATGTTTCCTGCTCTGAAACTTCAAGAAGACTTTACTGACCCTTTTGCACAGCAGCAGATTTTTTTGAAATTTTGTAACAAGTAGGGATGCAGTGTTTGTGAAATTCTGGGGTGACAACGATAATAATGTTTAAAATAACAATTTGACTGATGTCCGATGCTGATATTTTTTCAGTTATTGTTTTTGTTTTTATTTACTTACCCCCTATTTTTCTGGAAAACAAAAATCTTGCTTGTAAAAGTTAACTTATTTATTTCAAAGTCTTTCAGCTCTTTTACATGTTTCTTTAACATAAAAATCGTAAAAATCTTCTGTATGTTGATATCGGTCAATAGGGCCAGTATCGTGTGATACCGATATTCAGCTCATATCAGTGCACCCCCAATAACAAGGAAAGCACAGCTAAAGAAGCCTCTTCTGTTCAAGAGCCAGAAAACACAAATGGGATTAAGCCATCGATGACTTTATTATTTACACCTGAGCTTTTCATAACATGACAAGTCACAAACATACTGTGAGCAACACTGACTCATGATGCCCAGTAAGTGTTTAACAATTCTAAAAGAGAGATTGTAATACTGTACTGTAACTACATCTTCCAGTAGTGCAATGTTCACCAGGAGAAGTAAAGCATACTAGTCTGGTGAAAGCTGGAGTTTATTTTTGATCCAATCAAGATTAAGGAGTAAAAAGATGTTTGTCCTCATTTTGTTATTTATTCCCTCTAAAGACAAACCAAGGTATCAACTGAAAGTCGTCCTGGTGTTAAAGATTCACTTCTACAACATACAGCCCTAGCTTGCCTCCTGCAGCTTCGTTACTAGTAGTTTCACTACAATAAATTCACTTGGTTGCTCTCCCAGGTGTTCATTACAACTTAACAGATGTCCAAAACCAGCAGCATCCCGAGACTGTAAGAAAACTGAGAAGAGGAAAAACAGGAATAACATCTTTAATAACCATACTTCATGGGCCAGTGTGGTGAACTGCATTACTTATCATGTGGTTTTGCATATTTCTGCATATTTTTGTGCAAAACCTCTAATCTTAAATATACCAGCCTTTGAAGAACCAAGAAAAAAGCCGTGACCTCAGTTTCACCTCTGTGCAGTTTGGAGATTATCTAGCATGTTTTGAATGAGATTAAGATCATCGTGATATTAATTATGAATACCACCTAGTCCAACGAAGTGCATCCAAGGGTGGATATGTACCTTCCTAATGCTAAAACATTTAGTTTTAAATGAAGGCTGAATCAGCTGCTGAGATGCTGTGACTGATGAATCGCTGACAATGAAGCCCAACGTGGACGACTGGTCTGTGTTGATTTGCCCTTTTATAAAATACGTCCCAGTCACCTCTCTTCCCACCACCCTCCTCCCTCCTGCATTTACTCTCCCTCTTTATCCCCCTTTTCTCCTCTGCTGCCATTCCAATTCTCCAAATTTCCAAGCTCAGCGCCATGGCAACGAGTGATGCATCACCAGAGAGCAGGAGGAGGAAGAGGAGGGAGGAGAGCAGGGTTCGAGGAGGTCAGGGTGCAGGGCGGAGGGGACCACCTCCCGGGAGGCAAGAAAGCCTCTGCTCCTTTTGTTAACAGCACAATTGGGACTGTTTCCTGGGCAACGGGTGAGCCCTGGGTAGGGGGAGGGGGGAGGACAAAAGAGGTGGGGGAGGAGGGTGAGAGAGTGGGAGTGAGAGAGAGAGGAGGGATGGGTAGGCTGGGTCGGCCGTGTCATTCACTACTAAGAAAGTGTTTGGAACCTTGTGCTTTGACAGTGTGTAATGTCCGTCCATACACACACACACACACACACACACAGACACTGCGAGAGGTTGTTGTGCACCAGCAACTTGCTCTCTGGATGTGCTTCTTATTCACTCCACTGCCAATAAACACGGTGTTGGACATTAAATAAAACAAGAGGCTCTTTTATAGGCTGGGTCACACTGGGTAGGGTTTATCAGACCATGTTGTGTCTGCATGTGTGTGTGTGTGTGTGTGTGTGTGTATGCACTCAGCTGGGATACATCTTTACTAACATAATAAGCCTGTTAAAACATGCTGGAGTGCACAAAAAAGTACTTTGTTTAACAAAGTTGCAGCCATCCCGGTATCACAAACGCACACACACACACACACACACATACACACACACACACCTTTGCTCTCCTTTACAAATCCATTCACTCAGAACAGGGTGGAGTATCTGGGTTATTCTTCTTCAGAGCGGCTGTAACACGACACAGTTTATCTGGACGTGTTGTAAAGCTGAGACAAGAGGCTGATTTAACGACCTGAAAGGAGGAGGAAATGAGTGGGACTGAGCAGATTAAGAGCAGGGCATTGATTATTCTTTGTGTTGCTGTGAACTCCTTCATACAGCATGCAATACAAAACAAATGACAAAGCCGAGATAACGATAACCTAGAAAAACCTTAGGAACCTGATCATTATCTATAATTTCTACCATAGTAACTAAGTTTTCCCCAAGGCAACAACCCCTTATCTTGAAGCAATTAAAAATGATTTCCTGGCTTTGCTTTGGCTTCATGTAAACAAACCCAATTATCAATCTAATGTAATTAACGTCTTCAGTTGGCCCTGACCCTTGCTTGGCCCATCTGGCCTTGCCATGACAAGTCACATGACTCTGACCTTTCTGAAAACCACCTCCAAGAGCCCATCTTATATCTGCTTGAAAGCTCCTGCTAAATGTAAGTGAAACCTACCAAAAGGAGCTGAGTTTACCATAAAACAAATATTTGGCTACTAAAAAATATTTGCAAAGGTATGCAGTCTTTCCCCAAGTATATTTGGGGACTAATTTGAGCATTTTTAATTTTATTTTGAAAGTTCAATCACTGCTGGCCATTTTACTGTTGTGGTGGCTCTCAATATCGTTTGGTTTCATCTCTAGAGAAGATCTCGTCCTGCGGTCGCATGTACTCCAAGTCCACCGTCTGGGACTGCAGTTGGCGTGAGTAGTCCTTGTTGTCCTCTGGAGATTGGCTTTGATCTGGAAAGTCACTCCAACCAGAGCCTGCAGCAGGTTTAGAACTGGATCATGTGCTGCTACGCCAAGCTCACAGAGGCTGCAGTATAAGATGGTGGAGTTGGTTGGCGTTTTAAATACTTGTACAGAGGAGAAACTTAATAAGTATTTAGCCATTTTTTTGCTGGGCACAAACACATAATTTTTGGTCTCAAGATCAGTAAACATTTTCTACATTTAGTCAATTTCTTCTATTGGTTGCACAATAAAGCAAAAAGCAAGAGTTAATTCACACATTTAACCTTTCGTTGAACTCTTTGTAACAGGATATGTAAATCCTGTAAATCGGGGTTGAGCAGTTAGGCGGTTTGAGGCATCTTGTGAAAACCTGTTCTCAGTTTGCAGCTTTTAGAAATATTATTTTGCAAACCAAACAGAAACACAGACTTCTCCTAAAAAACAAACTCTATGAATGATATGTACATGCAGAAGTGTAGATTTATTAACTATTAACTATCTTAATTAAAGAAAAGCTATAATATAATGTCGACCTGTATCATCATCACTGAGGTGTGAACCACATGCCATCTGCTCTGGAGGCCAAGGACAGTTCATAGCAGCTTAATTGATTTCCTGTGATGGACCCACGCTGCTTTACATTCATGCATGGTAGCTACAGTGTGCAGCTATCTTTAAATAAGGGGATTTTAGCCCATTCCTTTCTCTCTTTTTGTGGTGCCAGTCAAATCCGCCACGCTCTTGGTTATGTTATGCGAGTGTGGCACAGTATCATTGTAACACAGAAATAGCCAATTCCCAAGCCCCGAGGCCTCTGTCCCACTTCAGCCGCGAGGTCATATGGCGGTCAGCGATGACTGGCTAAGTGAGGATGAACACCGGAACATAAAAATCCATTTTAAGACATCGCCTGGCTTGTATTGTTTCCTCTTCGCAGATATATTAAAAAAAAAAAAAAAAACGTGTTTGTGCAATATAGAAAATTCTGTCTGTTAAACTTGTATGTCATGCCGTGTGTGAGGCTTGCAGTACATTTCTGACACATCAAATCCTCACACACCAAACAAACTAAAGTAATTAAACTGTATTTTTTCAAGTTTTCTCTATAGGTTTACAGCTTATGAGATCATGAAAAATTGCCCTACTTTCCTAAAACCCTAAAACCTTGATAAAAGCCTTAAAAAGCGAGGCATGAAAAAGGAAATCCAGAAAGACACTTCAGGGGGTTTATACAAAAACTGCAAGAACGGCAGGCGTTGGTTCTCGTCCAACTCCCAGTTTCTCCACGGTGCGAGGCATTCATCATCATTATCATGGCCATTCAGCGGACCTAATTCCCTTTAAAATCAACTGTCAATTCTCATTTGGCTGCCCTCGACGTCTTATAGGCTTTGAATTCTCCCATGAGCTGGATCTGGGGCGAGTTATCTGGAAAACAAGAGCCAAACAGAAGACTAGGCTCCATGATTTTGGAACCTGTTGGGTTTCCATGTGTTTTTGCAAACCCAACAAGCATTTCGGAGCACTAAAAGAGACTTAATTGTGAATCCATGACCAATCAAAGTGAACACCGTCTAAACCAGACGTGCCTCTCTCTGTTCATTGCAACACACACTCACTGATTAGGCGTAAAAAGCTAACCTGGCCTCAAACAACACGCTACTGGGTTGGTAACATTTAAGCAATGAGAGAAATGATTTCCTGAAGAACGACAAAAATCACCCTCTGAATATGTTAGAAAACAGCACTGCAAGTGAATGAGCCCAGAAGATGAGAGTTAATATTCTGGCAGTGACAAGAAAGGACACATTGTTGGTATGAGCTGACAGTCATGGGATCGATTACATTTTTTCCAAACATGAGGCCGAATGTGAGTGCAGCTGTGATGTGGTGCGATGAGATGTGATGTTACGTACTCCCACAGCCGGGCAGGGCCTGTTAAAGTTACATAACCCCGGATTCTCGTGGCACACTGCTCCTCCCGCCCTCCATCTCTCCATTCCTCTCAGTGCGTCTACACTGAGTACAGCGAACTGGAGCAGGCACAGATGGTCGACAGAGTGCCGCACGTCCGCTATGCCAAGCAGGGCGGGGCCGGGCGGGGTTGAAGGGTAAAAGTGATACAGGGAGTGGGAGCAAAAGGGCACATGATGCTGAGAATGGATAAACTAAATATAGATGTTTGGACTGATACAGATAGGCAGAGAGTTGAGCCAAAAGAGCATCCAGTTTCATGTTCTGGTGCAGTTTGGCCCGTAATTGCTCGATAGATTGAACTTCGCGAGGGATCAGCCTATATAATGGATGGGATTAACTTAATGAGTTGATGCATCTGCTCGCTGATCGCGTTTAAATGCCCTGCTCAATCTTGTAGCAGCCATAACAACAGTGAGATACTGCGACTGGTCAATCTACGGCTTATGTACAGGGTTGAAATATCATCACATGAACCAAACTCTGTATCTTTACCCCCTGACTTGGTTGACTAAGTGCTCAAAAGCCTGTTATATAAAATAGCTGTGGTGCACAACAGCTGATGTGCCAAGTCCCTACATGTAGTGGTAAATCACTCTTGTATGTCAACATGCCAGATGTGCGGTCAGAAACCATTCCAGGACACCACGCCCTGCTAAATCGCTGGCATTTTAATAATGCACTGTTCTCATGGCCTGCAGGGACAAATATTAAACCTCCATTTTCTGCTTAATGTTTTGGTAATACACTCCCAGCCCCTAGAGCTAGACGGGCCAAATTTAAGTAAGTTAGCACTTAGATATTACCAACTCTCAGCAAATACCCGGTCGGCCATTCTGATATCTATCTAGGCTGCTGATGTCCATGGGGCAGGCAGTGCAGCACACACAATGAACCACTCAGGTAACATGTGAGGGAGACTGATTATATTACAAACTCCTGTCCTGACTTGTGCAATTTATACATGTAGACAGAAATCTGTTGCTGTGTTTGAAAATGTGTCATTCTCAAAAAGTTGTGTCAAAACAAAGAGAAAGCATGAAACAACCAGGGAAAATCCTCAGAAAAAGGCAACAAAGAGACAAAGTAGGAGAGATTATAAAGGGCAAAATAACAAGAAAAAAAGGTCACTAAAGGATGACTACACACTGCAGACTGGCTGACATGTAAACCCAAAAGGCTTTACGCTAAGAGCGTGGCGATATGAAAACTGATATGTCTCTCTGAATGTGAGTCATTGGGCTCACAAATATCACACTGCTCAGATCCAAGCCTGTTTAACAGGCCATGTCCAATCCATAGCATTAACACAGTTTCATCAAATGAAGAAAAAGTAGGCTAAAATCAATATACCATAAATATTAGTACAAATTGTGCTAGCCATGTTCAATACATGGTGTGTGATACATTCATCTATTATCAAAACAGTTGCCAATTTTGGCTACTCAACTGATTGACTGATCTAGAAAGGAAAGAGAAAATTTTAGGAAGAAAGCAGAAACGCTGAGAAAACAAATGCACGAGAAAACGTAAGAACATAAATGTCCAAATCAGTCGGTTCTTTAACCAGCCATGTCCCGAGTATGAAACCCATGTGATGTAGGACTGTGCAGGTAATAGCACAATTACCTGCACAATCAAAGTAACTAGATGGTGAATTCACACTAAGCGAGCGAGTGGATGTCACGTGTGACTCCAGCAAACTACATCCAGGCAGCTGTCTCGCCTAAACATCTGCAGCGGATTATTTCACGCTGTTAGCTTGGGACAATGTCTTGATCTGATTCATCCAACAATGTCTGGAGTTCATGTGTAAAACCAGCTATACTGCAATATACTATTTGACATAAAATAAACCTAATTATCACAGTTTTTTTTTTAATTTTGGAGGGAAATTAGAACAGCTGCAAGTGGCTGGCACATTTGATTTACAAATAAATAAATAAATAAGATAATGTGTGAAAACGCCTATACTGTAATATTCTATTTTACAAAAGCGTAAACCTAATTATCACCGAAATTAGAACAGCTGCAAGTGGCTGGCACATTTGATTGAAAGAATAAAATAAAATAAAATCTAATACAGATCATGTGTGAAAATGCCAATATTATAATTTACTATTTCACATACAATATAAATGTATTATTACTATTTTTTTCTGCAACTGGCAGCTTTATTCACAACTGTTGTGAATAAAAAAGTTTTTAAATATGTAAACATAAATAAAAACTAACGTAGATCCAAAAAAAAAAAAAAAAAATCCTAAAAAAAAAAA
>VUQI01000421.1:0-13994 GCA_015106735.1 Paratilapia polleni | reverse complement strand
GTTAAATTTTAAATTGAATTTAAAGCAAAAAAAAAAACAAAAAACAAAAAAAAAACTTGGTAATAATTAAAAAATAAATGATAGTGCCTTTGCTTTAACCTCATGCAGAATGTAAATGAGTAACTTTTGCTGCTGAGCACTGGGCTTTTTACCCTTTGGCTCTTCTAACTTTCTTTTCCTGAGTAGCTGCAGATTTTTGGCTCTGCCCTTCGAAACTTGACTGAAGTCATGAGATCATTTCTGCTCTTAGCTTGGCCACTCATCAGGCTGACTAGGATCCGTTCTCCAGATATGTAGTCGATAGCCTACAGTATATTCCAGAGCTAACTTAATGAATTACCAAAGCACTCATACTACATAGTGGAATCTTAACTAACTGGTGTCTGGTCTGTATCCTTTAACCTGCCTCAGTCTGTGTCTGAGAATGTTTTGCAGCCTTTAGCCAAAATTGAAGTCCATTTTGTTTATTTATTGACTTCATCTATACCACAAAAACAAGTCTGATTCCTGAGAACTCTGAGAACTCTTTTCAGAGGACACCTGTGATACTGTATGTAAACCATAGAATGAAACATGTTTATCAGCTTGAATTTATTGGATTTACTCTGTGTACTGCCAAGGATGTTATCTGGGCATTTGACTGCTCTCTCCATTGTATTAGCATTAAAGTTCTTACTGTTCAGCAGAAGATTATCAACAATGAACAAATGAAATATTAACATGCTTCAAGAAAAAGTTTGTTTCTAATTAAATTATTTGTTAAAAATTATTTGTTCTTTTTCTGGCCTCTTGGGCACATGTAACGTTATTGTGGCAAAGATGTCAGCAAATACTTGGACATTTAGACATGAGGATTTGTATTTCTGTCCAGTATTCAGTTTTCTTTTTTTGTCTATAATGGCTTTGTAGATCTTTTTGTTAAAATAGATCAAAATTACCCAAATGGAGTCAGTAGAACTGACCAAAACTAATAAAGTTGCAGTCCCTAAATGGCAAAATGAGCTGAAAGATGCTAAAATGCTCAGTAAAGCTGAGGGGGACTGTGGAATTGGTGATAAGTGACAGTTACAGTATATATGGACATGTGATCCTTTATTAACATAGAGATATTGAGTAGGGAAGCTTGAAATTAAAAAAAGGAAAAAGAAAAAAGCTTGTGGCACATTAAGTGCTTGTTGGAGAGCCCTTAACTATGATTAAAATTATACAGAGAATAATGAAGTCAGTCTAGTAAGTACGTAAACATTTATTAATATAGCACTTCTATGAATAAAAAATATACAATGTTTCATAATATTACATTAAAAGCAACAAAATACACCTGTCAGGTAAACCTAAAAAACACCCAAACATCCATGAAACGAATTCAAACATACAACTCAGCTTAAAACAACTTTATTGGAAACAATTCTAAATAACTGTGTGCCCCTTGTTACTAACATTTCACCTTATTTCATTATTTGTTATCTTCTTCCTCATAGACACAAGAAGAGATCTTGCAGTCTTTTGCCACACTCACTCCTCCCACTGACATCCAGAGGGCGCCATCTCCCTTTGCAGGGGCATCAGGCTCTGGCATACCAGACACCATGGACTGGAGAGAGAAGGGCTGTGTCACCAGAGTCAAGATGCAGGTAAAAAAAAAAAAAAAGAGAACATTTAAATCAATGTGTGAGTTCATTATTGCCGCTGAGGAAAGCAGAAACATTTCATGTCTCGTTGTCATGCAGTCAGCAGTGTCACCATATCCCCCCATACCCTGTTCCTTATTCTTTGAATCAGTTCATGTTTGCACAGGAAGTCATCACCGCAGCTGCTAGGTTAGCAAGTTATTTCCCACATCCACTTTTTCTTGGTGCAGAGAAGGTGCAAGATCACTGCCTCACATGTAGTAAGTTTCCTAAATAATGACACACTTACTCGTGCCATTATTTGGGAAACCCCCGCCCCCCCATCAAGTGTAAGGGCCAAAACGTTTAATACTCAAATTTGTATTACTTTAAGATCTTTTAAATCCAGATGATTCTCTGTGTTGAAATTGTTTTGCATAGAGAAAAGTGGAAACAAATACTATTTTAAAGAAATGCTTACAGAATTTTAAGAAAAAGAAACAGATTTTCATGCCCGATTTATTACTAACTCGTGTTGTGCAGATGAGTATCATTCAACCAGAGACACACAAGTATTGATTTTGGCATTGCTTCTATTCTGTGCAACATGGTAAATATAATTGACCAAAAAAAATTTCTCAAAGAATCAGTGGAGTTCTTTAACCTCCTAAACCCTGCTGGACCCTCTGCTGGCTCCATCTCTACAAACTCCTGTTGAGCTGCCAAACATGGAAATGTGCATAAAATGATGCACAAGGAAATTAGACTGTTTCCATTTGATGTAGTGATGCAGCCACGGGAACACTATCGAAGGAGAATATTTCACTCAGTGTTATACTCTCATAGTATATTATCATATGTCAAAATGTGATGTACTAATGTATGGATTTCTTTACGTACTTCTAAGATGCATGAAAGGGAAAACTCAAGCAACAGATGTAGTATAAAGTACACCTTTATTGTCAGACCAGCGTGTTTAAGGCTGTTTACTTTGTCACAGCTACAAGTGCAGTCAAATATGTGATGTTGTGTCACAGTTTTAAAAAGTATATTCAGTGCTATCAAAGAGGACAGTTAGAGGAACACTGAAAATATTGGCACATTTGTTTCTTGGATTGTGTATATGACATTAGTTTTTTTTAATGTAGGGTAGTTGTGGATCATGCTGGGCCTTCAGTGCTGCAGGGGCCCTGGAGGGCCAGTTAGCCAAGACTACAGGAAAGCTGGTGGATCTCAGTCCCCAAAATCTGGTGGATTGTTCTGACAAATATGGCAACCACGGCTGCAACGGGGGCTTCATGCACCATGCTTTTCAATACGTTATCGACAACCAGGGAATTGACTCTGATGCTTCATACCCCTATACAGGACGTGTAAGTAATTAAACCCACAAGCATGTGTAGCCTAACATTTCTGTGCTAAAAAACCCATGCACTGCTTACTTAAATGACATTTCCAAGAAAAATAAAAAATCTGATTTACCTTATTAACTGTCAGCTGTTCGCACATAACTGGGACGCCTTCAAAAGTACAAAAACAAAACAGAACAGTGTATATGTGTTGAATTTTTTTATTTCTTGCCATGGCAGAGCCTTTAATTTGCAGGTGTTAGAGCAGTGTTGAACTGTGTTATAGATGTCTGTTTTTCATGCAGTGCCAGTTGAGAGCCTTAAAGTTATGGCCATTGGCATTGGTTTTCAGCCTTGTCCCTTGCGTATAGAGATCTTTCCAGATTCTCAGAATTTTTTGATATTATATATAAATGATCAAGTCCCCCAATTTTTTGAAATTCTGTGTTCAGAAACATTATTCTGAATGATTTATCCACCCACTTTTACAGAGTGGTGAACCCCTTCCCATCTCTACTTCTGAAAGTTTACCAGTTTGCTTCTGTTTGCCAGGACATAAAACTACGAAAAAAGGGGCAAATCCAAAATGGGTATATATATTTGAAAAAAAAAAAGAGGAATATTTCTTAGTTTGTTATGTTGCCTTTATATTTTTTCAGTTAAATCTAAGGTTTAAATGATTTGCAATCATTACATTCTGTTTTTTTTACACTGTTCACAGCATGCTGACTTTATCCGAGTTTAAAAGAATTAAACACAAGAATGCAAACACAGGTTTTACAAATTCCTGTATGAGACACCAATGTGGGTGTATGAACACCAACAAGAAGTTGAGTCCGACCCTTCAGGCTGTAGACAGCAACACTCTTCACACTTGTCTGTGGTCAGCTGTTAACGTCTCTTTGGAGCAACAATAAATTAATCGGAGCGGACAACATGTTTGTCCTCCAGGCTTTATGTAGTTCGCTGTTGTTTGTGTGGAGGAGGAGGGCAGTTCTGAGCCATTTCGACAGACTGTTCCAGCCTCGCGGAGGTGGATGTTGTTTTTAATTTTAACCAAAAGATAATAAAAAAATCTTGAAATACCCAGTGACTGTCATGTGGCATTATGACAATAGGATTTTAAACAGTCATTAGGTTTATTTTTGTCCTGGCAATGTTCTCAAGATTAAAGGGGCGGTTTCAACAAATTACAGCTCATAATCCAAAATAATACATAGCTTCCCTGAAGTCCCCAGGGTCACATCACTATGAGGCACTACAACAAAACCTAAGGAGTGAGTGGCAATGAAGTTTAGATTTTCAGTTTGTTGGTGTCCCTCTTAGTGGATGTGAGGTCCTGACTCCCAGTTAGTACAATTTTGCCAAAGACCAGCCCTATATATTCTACAGTTTTAGAAGTTAATTTATTTTTTCAATATCTCTGAAGTTATTGCCTTGATTGCAAAAAATCCTTTAAAATTTTGTTCTTTAACTTCAGGAAGGAGCGTGCCACTACAGCCCTGTGAACCGTGCTGCTAACTGCTCCAGTTACAGCTTTCTGCCTTATGGGGACGAGAATGCTCTGAAGCAGGCACTTGCTACCATTGGACCTATTTCAGTGGCGATTGATGCCACACGGCCCAGGTTTACTTTCTATAGGAGTGGTAAGTTACACATTATCAGGTGCAAATTCTATTTTTATCCTTATTAATATGTAAATATACATAGAAAATTAAACATTTTTTAAAGAGGTTAGGAAATAAAGGAGTTTTTGCATTCTTTTCTAAGAAAAAGAAAATAAGTTTTCTTGGGCAAGACACTGTATCCTCACCTGCTGGGGAAATGAGCCATTAGAAAATTACATTGAGATTTTTATTTTCACCTCATCATTTCAGGAGTGTACGATGACCCATCATGCACACAGAAAGTGAACCACGGGGTGTTAGCTGTGGGCTACGGCACTCTGAATGGACAAGACTACTGGCTTGTAAAGAACAGGTGAGACAGTTTCACTGCCCCAGTTTCCCATGAGTCCCCATCTGGCTCATACATACAAACTCAGTTCATATATACGCCGATCAGGCATAACATTATGACCACCTGCCTAATATTGTGTTGATCCCCTTTTTGCTGACCATTCTCCATTCTGGCTGTTTCTAGAAGACAAACAAGAAGTGAAACTGGGAAATCAGGGCTTTTCAGAAAAGTACATATCATCAACACGCAAAGATTGATTGTTACATTTTGTTCAGACTTTGAGTTTTAGCTGACAGGACTGCAGTGGTTGACTTTAAATTACACAAACCTGTTCAGCAATGACTCCCCAGACTGTTGGTCTACAGTATGGAAGTTGACCTTCATCATTAACCTAATGAAATTAAAGTTTCATTCAGCATTATTTAATGCATGGAGACGTCACAACTTCAAAATAATACAGTACCAGTCAAAAGTTTGGACACACCCATTCATATGCGATCCCTATCCGTGTTAATACTTAAACATACACTGCACTGACTTAGACGCAAAAGTCGGAAGAAAGCCGTTTTGTTTTGTTTATTCATAGATTAAAAGAAAGGAAGTGACCAGCTGATGAAGTCAGGTTTATGTTTAGAATTCTATCAGATGAAAAAGCATTTACATCCACTGCACCCTGTTTTATTTTCTTTTGTTTTCTTTTTTCCCCATGACTATTTTGTGTTGTCTGAAATAATAAAAAAAGATTTCAAATAATAAAAATTAGAAAAAGTATTTTATTAAAAATTTAAAAAATGTTATATACAAAAAAAAAAATAATAATAATAATAATAAGATATGGGATTTTAAAAACATTTAATTGATGAGTCATTATCTAAGAAGGTATTTATTTATTTTACTCTCCATCTCCAGCTGGGGAACTACCTTTGGAGATCAGGGCTTCATCCGGATGGCACGCAACAAGAACGACCAGTGTGGCATTGCACTGTATGGCTGCTACCCCATCATGTAGCTGCAGAGGCAACTGAACTGAATCTCTTGCAAAGTGAATCATTTATGATGATGTTTTTTACTACCAGTCTTCAAATACTACAGCTTCAAACCAGAACCTTTTGGTACTTCTCTTATAAAATTATATCTTGAGGAGGAATCAAGTTTTTCTCTCACATTATCACTAATTTTCTTTGTCTTGTGACATTTTGTGTTGGTGTTTGTATGTATGTGTCTAAGCACTTGTTTAAAATTGTAATAAAGAAAAAAATTTAATATTTGCTGAGGCTCAGTTGTAGTAATGCACAGCAAGTTTGGATTTATCATTTAACTTATCTGTCCTTTGTAAATCTTGAAGTACTTTTCTATATTATATTTCTCTACCTTTAATATATTATTTTCTATACTTTGGTTGCAATGAAGATGGAAATTTGATTTTTCAAGTTTTTCTGTCAAATTTGCAATAAGTCTTCAATTGACTCTGGGAAATTGGCTTGTTGGTCAGTTTAGCTTTTACATGTTACAGCAAAAAGACGGGTAAAATCAATACCAGTGTCTGTGGTACACGTCCTGTGAACATTCTGATGCGATGGCATACATGCCTGTAGGTAAGTAACATTACCTTGTGTAAGAAGAAAAGTGTTTGGGTATGTTTTTTTTTTTCTACTGGCCTTCATATCAAAGCTCAAGCTACTTTTCTAAAAAAGTGTCCTTGAAAGGAAATGTTCAGCATTGTTTTAAAAGACTCTTTTTTCACAAGTTAAAGAGAAGAAATATTTATCCAACAGTGTTTACTGTGGTTAGCATAAAGGCGTAGCTGGAAGTAGGGACCTTTGTCCAAGGCTAAAAAAAAAAAAAAATTAAATCTGCCCATATAAACTGAAAAAAGTTATGATTTTACTGGAAGTTTAATGCTGGACTACTGTATATTTTTTCGCTTTGTGCAGTAAGATTTACAGATTACATTCAGATTACAACCTTACCAGCTGTTTAGCCATTGATATTGTTGTTACTGACATATAACCATGAAAATGAATAAAAATATTTTTCAAAATCCTGAAATATTGCTTTAAATGCTGGTTTCTTATCCAGGAAAAATAGACACTGAATTATTTTATTAAATCATTTATATACTGTATATATTTATGTATATGTATGTATGTATATATAGTACAGTAGCTCGTCTGTTGGATCAGATCACATGGGCCAGCCTTCACTCCCCAAGTGCATCAATGAGCCATGGCCACACATGACCCTGTCGCTGGTTCGTCACTGTTCCTTCCTTGGACCACTTTTGATAGATACTGACCACTGCAGACCAGGAACACCCCACAAGAGCTGCAGTTTTGGAGATGCTCTGACTCAGTCGTCTAGTCATCACAGCACCAAGAGGTGCACAACTAGCCGATACAACACCAGAGTGCACCGTATGCCACCAGTTGTGACATCACCTTTGGCGTGTGCCACCTTTCCCATGGGCAACAACAGCAAGCATAACCCAGGTGTTAGAATGATTTTCTTTGTTCCCCGATTAAGACTTGGAAGAGCAATAAAAAAAAAAAAAATATTCTGATTGCAGAGGGTTAGGGTTGGAGTCGTCACTGATGATGACCTCAGAGGGTTAAAGCACTAAAACACCTCAGCCAACTCAGAGGTTTTATCTCAGGACGTCAGATACTACAAAATACATCTATACTTCACTACTACTTCTGTCAGATGCCTTGATTCACCAGCTGCGGATTGAGGTAAAATATTCTTCTTTTAAAGATCAACAAAGTAAACATCATGAGGTTGGAGGGGTAGCTGTAGAGCCAGTGATCTCAAAGTGCAACTCACAAGCCACTGTGTCCCTTGGGAACATTTTATGTGAGCCATGAGGATGACAAGAAAAGCATGAACTACTGTGCCATCCACAATTCATGTCCAAAGGAGCATTGCTCACTTTCAGCTTCTGTTGTTGTGGCAATCAAATACAGCTGGTGTTAAGAAATGTAACAGCAATCTAATTCATGGTTTAAAAAAACAGCAGCAAAACAGAGACAGTTACTAACAAACTACCATTTTCAACCATCATCCTCGGTCACATTTTTCATGTGTAGCGATCAATCATATGCTGGCACCATAAATTGGCACTTATGAAAACTTTGAGAACATGTGCCTTAGAGTAAGTCTTGTTTGTTTGTCAACCAGTGATCTGTTTCCAGGTTGGGAGCTTTGATTTTTGCACTTTTTTTCACTTTATGTTCACTTGCTGATATCTTTAGTTTTTACCTTTTTACTTTTCCTTTGGCTCGCTGGTTTGGTTTAGGCATCGAAAGCTACTTGGTTAGTCTTAGGGAAAAAAATCGTGATTTGGGTCATAATACTCTTCTTAACAACGTTAACCCTGCACCTTGAAAAATACTGCTTACCACTACATTTTATTATGATGCCAAGGGTTCCCTAACAAGCATTCATACACGATGAGTTAGCAGTGAGACCCTCTTCACTATTGCCATAAACCTGGTGCATCATGCCACTGACACCAAAGGAAACCTTGTGTGCATCTGTGAGATGCCAGCAGCTTTGACAAAACCACAGTATTTGACGCCCTGGGAAGGACAAAATGCTGCCTCAGCACTGCAGAAAATCCTGTTTTAGGTTTGATATTTATTTGGAACATCAACTCTGTTAGAGTAATTGTCTTTTTTAACTTACAAGCTACTCAAAAACATTCAACAAGGTTTTCAGAAGGATTCCACTTTAATTATAGAGTTTAGAACTGGATATATATTGGATAAAAATCTGGTGTTCATTTACAGTTTATTTTCCACACAAATAAATCAGACTACACTTTTAGTGATACACAGTAGCTGCACAATACTTTACACATTAAAATTATTTCTGCAGTAATACCCCCATAGATCAGAGCTTTGTGAAAAAGAGATGACAGAACATACTGCTTTCTGTGTGTTTCTCAGTGTGTGTGTTTGTGTGTGTGATAGATGTAGTGTGGAGCCTCAGGTAATAATAGCCATGATGGATTCTCACCTGGCTCGGTGAGCTGCGGCTCGCTCTAGGAAGATAAAGATGTGTTGCAGCCCCGGAGCTCCTGCTGCTACTGCTGCTGCTGCTCTGCTTCGAGTCGGGCATGAGCCCAGGGAGATATTAATGACAACCCCCCCAAAACCACAACTTCTACCAAGCCTTCCTGATTCCCATCACACCATTGGTCATTGGCTAACAATACTTTTAGTCTGGCATGAGCATCAATCTGCGCTGTATCAATTGATGCAGTTAACTCCACAGGGAAACCGCGTAGAGGTGTGTTTGTGAGTAATTAATGAGAAATAACAAGAGCATGTTGAATGTTGTATTAGCTTCCTCTGTGCAACAGTGGCAGTTTGACGGCGTCATGATATGGCAACACAATCTATGCTTGAAACACTCAATCAGTTAAGAGAGTAGCAAAAGTATTTTGGTTAATAGTTTTGGTCATATCTCCAAAATCAAAGAAAGGCAGAACAGATGAACCAACTAAACCCCGTCCATGGACCAGACGCCTGTTTGTCCTGTGCTGAAAGTCTCTCTCCTGTATCTTGCTGCACTCTGCCTGGACACCTAGACCTTTCTGCACTCCTTCCTGGCTGAAGAATTGTTAAAAATTGTTGTTTGTTTGTTTTTTTTAACTAATGCTTAACAATTAAAATATGCAGTTTAAAAATTAAATATCTTAAAAAAATTTTTTTTACAGTGATCATCAAAATGTATGGAAATAATATTTTACTTTACATCGCTTTTACTTTAATATGGTTCTGACTGATGTCTGTTTTTAGATTTAACTGGTCAAGCACTGCTTCCTTGCATTCCCATTGTCAAACATTACCAAAGTTCCAGCTTCTCACATACAAGGTTCTTCTTTGTCTTGTGTAAAGATGAACACAATCATAGGGGACATTTTTTTCCTATTTTCTGACATTTTGTAGATGCCATTAAAAACAAAGAAGCTGAAATGGTTATGATGAACCACTATGTTAGCCACTACTTGCTTACATAGTGGTTCATCTCATGTTTGAAGCATTTGAAGCATTAAGTCTGAAATGGATGTCAGCTGTCAAAATATCTCTCTGGTGTGCTGTATAAATAACTGTGCAGCTTTGGCAAGGGCCAAATCGTTACTGCCATACAACTGGGTCAGAGCATCTCTGAAACTCTAAGGTTTGCATGGTGCTCTTGTTTTCTGACAGTGGTCCAAGGAGGGACAAACCACAAACCCACTGGGGGATGCGATGTAGCAAGTCTAATCCGCAGTGGTTCTAGCTCATAACAAATCACAGGGCACCCTCAGATTTTGTAGAGTGTAGGCTTTGACCGGTTGGCACCATTTAAGTAATATATAACACTATTGTAGGTATGTATGGTCATAATGTTGTGGCTTATCGTGTAGGCACAAATTAGTTAACAAAGGAGTGCTAAGGACACAGGTTAAGAAACTAAAACACCACCAACAATGAACAGTTTAGTAACTTATGTTGCTGTGATCTTGTTCTGGGTCGTTTGTTGGGGCAGCAGCAAGAACTTTGGATCCATTTTTCTCACTGTAGCTGGTAGCGCTACAGCCTGCGGCCTTTGCAGGGCAACAGAGATATTTCAGGTGTTGCAGGACTGTCCTCAGGGACCAGCGAGCCTCCCTCTCTCTATCTCTGCTGCCCTGTTTTTAGCTGCTGAATGTCTGGAGACACTGCTGTGATTTATTCAGTCTCTCTACAGCTGCTTTTGCTGCTGCCGTTCAGGTGAGAGTGGTACCAACAGGATGAATGAATGGCTGTTACACCTGCTCGCTTTACTCACATGTACAGGTTCCTTTTAGGCTGAAGGCAAAATAGATAGTCTGTTTTCTTTACCGTGTGCTTTCACTTAAAAACTGAAAACCTTTTAAGATTAAAAAGAGCCCAGAATGTCAAGAAAGGTCAAACCTTAAAAGAGTTTACAGGCCCAGATGAAGCAGGTGTAAGTGTTGAAGGAAGACAAGGTGTCACTTTAGGTATACAAATGAAGTTGAAGTGTCAGCAATGAAATCAAGTGAAGTGTCAGTGTAACGCTTGATTTAGACTTCTATGGTTAATCTTTGTTGAGCCTACAATGTAACCAATGTAAGTGGACAACACTGTTGCCAGCATTCATGCATGTGCATGGTGCATTATGTGTTAATTACCTCGTAGTTGTGTCCCAGTGTTTCATATGCAGTGCCAGCCACGATGCAAACAAATAAAATACTGGGAATGTTTCCCTCCCAGGTCCCCAGTCTTTGTTGTGGTCAGTTTTTTTCAGAGGCAAAAATATTTGTCCCTCAGATTTTTCAATTCTGATAGTTCTGGCAATCTCCCTCTAGTTGGTTACGACATACTTAGATTTAACACAGAAGTATAAATCCCCTGTTAGGTGTAAAACAATCTGGGATTCGAAGGATCATGGGGTGAGAGCTGATGTCACATCTAAAAGTTATCCAAAGGAGCTTAGTGTGTGACTTAAGGTGGAAAAAATAGAAGAAAGCTGAAACCTCTTTACTGTAAAGTGAAAACTCAAAGAGGTTGAAGCCTTGGATGAAGTGCTGAAAGAAGATAAAGTTTGAAGTATAAAGGGTTAAAGTGATATCCAAGTGCTAAAAGAAGCAGAAATGTAATTTTACATTTAAAGGTCCCATGTCATGAAATAGTCTTTATAGGGATATGACGTTTTTATAAACTTTGAGGTGTAAAGTATAAACTGTGAAAATCTGAAGTCTCTTAATGCCAGCATCAAGACCGCATCCCAGCTTTACATTTTCCCCTCTTTCTATGTCCCACCCTACTGCTGCTCACTTCTTCTGGGGTCAGTGCAAAGTGGAGAATAAGAACATGTTGCTAACACGGATGCTAAACATGGTGCTGTAGATGGTCAGCAGCAAAACGAATTTTAACCAACTTAAAAATCTGTGTCAGTTTAACTGTGGTCTATATTTTAAAAAACTGCCCTCAGAGAGGTCTTTGTGACGAGACAGTAAAGCTGCTCTCTGTGTCAAAACCGCTAGACTGTACTGACAAAAAACTGTATTTTAACACAAACTTGTTAGTCTGCCAGTGAGGCAGCAGCTTTTGCTGTAACTTTGGAATCTGAACACGGTAATGCTGAATCAAACTAAAAGGTGTTAAACATCAGAGTTGCACAGCAACCCTGTGTTTCCAAGGAAAATGTTAGTATTTTGGGGTTTATTTTTTCATTGGAGGCTGAATGATTCCGGTAAAATATTAAAAGCGCTGTGTGACAGTAAGTAAAGTGATAAAAACACTGTAAAAATAACCTACAAATAACCAAACTAACACTTTAATGTTCTCCCGCCACCTGAAGAACTGAAATCCCTGACAATGTCCTCGTAGGAAAAGGAATCCTGTTGTTGCCTAGTGCGGCTAATGTGGCTAACGTAATTATTAGCTCAATCGTGCAATGCTCGCATGGGCTGCTTCTCTCTGTCACTCACAGACCTCTTCCTGAAAGAGGTGTGGTCGATTTTACAGCTACAGAGGCTGAAACAGACTATTAGGAATGGACCAGCAGTATACAGGCTAGCTACGAAATTATGTAGCTATTAAAAATTATTTGTGCGGTATTTTGGGCTGAAACTTGAAATGCATTCTGGGGCCATGTGAGACTGACATCAAGATTTCTTAAAGCATTAGCTGAAAGTTGAAAGAAGCAAAAGCACTTTCAACAAAGCAAAGTGAAGTTCATGTATTGAAAGACTGTGAAGTGTCAGTACTGAAAATTTAATGTTAAAAATAAAATTTGAAAGGCATCTAAAACAGCTTAATTATCTTTTGACTTATAAAAAAATAAAAAAGGAGGATACAGTTAAAAATATACTACCTGAAAGAAACTCAAGTGTAAACTGTAAAACAAATATCAGCTAAAATTGTTATGGCATGCTGGAGAATTTCAAGACATGTAGCTCTGAAATGTAAAGCAGCTGAAAGAAGTATGTGTAGATGCTGAAAGACAGAAATGTCCGAGACTAAGGTCCCAAATTTATGAGTAAGAAAACAAAAATCTTGGAACGTGGAAGCTTTGAGTGGTTCTAGCATAGGAATAGAGCGGGTCGACCATTGGTCAGAAGGACATTGGTTTGATTCCCAAATCCCCACGTCAGGTATGTTTGGGGAAGATAGTAAACCCTGAAAACTGGCTCCTACAATACTGTTCACTCCCCGCTTCTAATGCTGTAGACCAGTGGCTCCAAAATGCTGTACTGAGGCAAGTCCAGGTGTGCCATGGGATTTTGTGACAACCATACATTAGTATTTCAGTATACAACTAGAGAAAAGGCTATGAATGAGTACAATAGTATGCAAAAGTCTTGAGCCACCCCTCATTTCTTTGTATTTTGCCTCCAAGAGCCAGACTTTCTTGTAATTTTTTAAAGTGATCAATAGTTCTCCAAGCTTTCTGGTAAAGTCTGTTTTTCTTTGGACATTGGCTGCTTTTTCACTCATTTTCAGTCCAGTCCTTGTACCTGACCATTTTCAGGACTGTTTTTTTTGTGTGTGCATGTGTGTGTGTGTAACCCAGTTTGACAGACATAAAATTGTCATGTCCAGGTGTTTAAGAGGGACTCAAACCCATGACTCGGGAAGAACAGTTTAGGTGATTTATTTACAAAAAGTGAAGTGAAACAGAGAAAAATCAAAAGGTGAAGTGGTGGCGGTGGCCGAGGCCAGAGCGCAGGTGAGTGCACGGGTTAGTGTCAATCAATCCTTCTCCAAAGTCAGTCCTCCAAGCCGGGGTTTCCTACAAGAATGAGAGGATGATTAATCCAAAGTAGAAACAGGATTCACTTTCTATACGCAACGCAATAAGGAGCCAAACCACACTTTCCAAAGCTAGGGCAACGATCTGACATCGGCTGGTGGATTCCCTCAGCCTTAAATAGTGGAGGGCTGACGAGCGATAATTCACAGGTGAGGGTGAAGATTACTTTCAGGTGCCTCCGAGGCCAGGACTCCCACAGAATCCCAGCCCCTGAAAACAAGCAGAGTTAATCCACCACACACACATACACACATAGAGGAGAGAGAAA